>JAQFXW010000599.1:0-17853 GCA_034693945.1 Dendrobaena attemsi
GTGTGAACTGGATTCTGCTCCTGTCTGGTTGCTTAAATCTCTCCACACCGTCTTTACACCAATACTCACTCTCCTCACCAATCTCTTCATTACCCAGGCAACACTACCAAAGAAACACAAACACGCCATCATTTGGCCTCGTGTCAAGAAGCAAGGACTTGATCCAACATGCAGCTTATTGAGCAGAAGTTCTGCGAGCTAGGTCATTCTTCCATCCAGGAAGTTGATAACATTCACAGCCACATCGAGAAGGTCATGCAGTATGCAGAAGTGTACAGTCCACTGAGTTTAATGCGCATGTTGCTAAAGGTGACACCAAAGCAACCGTTGAAACTGCGACAAGTGAAGGACGACTTCAGAAACTACCAGGCTGCTGCAAAGAAGTTGAAGTCTAATGATGGTACCTGTACAGCAAACTGAAGCATATTGTCTATGGCAATGTCTCAGACTAATTCGTTCAATACAGAACATTTGAGGATGAGCTCACTAGTTTCTTTACAAACTCCAATCCCATGTAAACGTGCAAAGGCAAGTATATGACCAGGGTTGCAAAGAAAAGCAATGTAATGAATGTTCCTCATGAAGCAGCAATGGCATGGCAAAACAATTCTTGTGAACCGAAGGTCAGAGAAGAAAAAAAGCAGACTTATTGTCCATGATCAAGTACATGCCGGCAGTCCACGCAGAGTACATGAAATTGCTGCCAGCTACTTCCACTACTACTATAGTGCCAGATCTAGTTTGTGATCAGATCCCACCACCTAGGAAGAAAACAGCTAAATAACGCTTTCATAATAGAGTTCTTGGCTGTGTGGTACTGTTGACATTGTGCTTTACGATACATGATCTTGATGTATTACTATACTTGGACAGTCATGCTCAGAACTTTACACAATGACATAAACAGTACTGTGCTGAATAATACCTCGAAATGTAATATTTTGAGTTTCATTATGTGCAATGGTGAAAAAGTTTAAGGCATACTAACTTTATTATGATAATCATTGTGGTACTGTCTAATAAGCCACAGGAAGATTACCGTTACTCCGGATTATTAGACGCTAATACAATACTCTTGTATTGATATCTCAAACAAAATAGCCTTTATAATGGAGTATAGCTGTTTTATTATTATGGAGTAGCTGCAACAGTAACATTACAGTACTGTTGTAGCTCTGTAACTATAGCCAGTACATGGACATAGAACAGACTAGTATTGGTGAAATGTACCTTTCTCATTGAAGCACCGATGGACATAGAACACTATGTTATGCAGAATGTATGTCATTCACATTGATATAACTCCAAAATTATAAATATTGTAAATAAACCTCAAAAATAACATTGTGGCAGAAAAATCCTGATTCTACAGAGCTAGTTAGTGATACCTAACTCGATACTTTAATGTATCTTTTTTGCTGTACAAAGATACTTCTGCCGTTTTCTCTAAAACAACAATCTTTCAGTTAGAATAACCTGATTCTCAGCCGACGATTTAGACAACTTTGAACTTGGGCAGAACAGCTGAGAACAAACTGGAGGTGATGTAACTGGAGCTTTAGCATTAACCCAATTTTAGTTACTAATTAGCTAAAATTAGAATTGGCTTCAATCAAATTAATTGGGTTAATCATTAGTTTACAATTACATAATTACCAATAATTGCTGCCCACCGCCAACTATGGTACTGGACTAACCTCTTTGTGTATTCGCAGCCAAGAGGCTGGTCTGATTTCCAGTATAGTCGGGGCTGTTAGCAAAATGAAGGGGACCGATCGGATAAAAGTACCATATTTTTTCCAGGTGATCTACATGGCAAACATATCACTTCTGAAAGGGTGGCCACGTGACCAGAGCTCAGGGTTCCTGTCACGTGACTTTTTAAGATTCTGACCGTTTCCATTTCCTGGAGTACAAGAGCATTAGATTAAAGATCTGATATGAGTTGCAAATAGCTCGTTGCAAGCTGAAATTTTCAGGATAGGTCTACTAATATGAGTGCAATAACATACTAAAAGGGCTTGTCATTTCCTTTTCACAATATCCAAGATGGCGTCCAAAATGGCGCCATTTTTGCCAAATTTCTTACTTTACAGAAAAAACAGCTCACATAATGCCGTATTTTAAGGTTAGTTGTTGATAATTCAGTAGATTAGCATACTAAAGGCATTGAAAATACAACTGGAGCATTTCCAAAAATCCAAAATGGCTTCCAATATGGCGCCACTATCGTAAACTCTATAGGAATAAGCTGTAAAAAGTTCACTTAAAGCTGATGTTTAATGATGCGTGTAGGAATACGTTTACAGGAACATACTACATCCCGGATAATACTTTGAAGCACTGTATAAAATCCAAGATGGAGTTCAAAATGGGGGGGGGGTGCAATCCCCCCTCATCAAAACACATGATCCGCCACTGCATTGAAAAATGTATTATGTATAAGTTGGACGCTCTGCAGTCACTAAAGGCCCATTCACTTCCAATTGTCCAACTGAGCCATATTCCACACCTCGATCGTCTCTTCGAATTCCGTACATGATTTTCGGTTTCTCGCTCACCAATGCGGCATTTTACTGTTTTCTGGTCGAAGCCTATGCTTGGTATGACGGACAATAAGAGGTCGTTTTTGACAACGTCTGCTCATAAGGAGTCGTTTAAGATAGCAATCAACCGACCAACCAAAGAATCAATCAATTATCCTATTATTAAAGGTAGTTACATACCAACATCCTGCTTTACAATTTCAGCATCTTGAGAACTATTGGTAAGCGTTATTTTGTCTAAATGACGACAGACGGTTTGTGGTCTAGGTCTACATAAGAAAAACTAACACTGCACTTAACTAACACTGCACTTAACTAACACTGCACTTAACTAACTCTGCACTTTGCGTCAATGACTGAAGAACACCAGCTAAATCCAACATTACGAAATTTATCACAATATGGTTATTAGTACATATTGATTTTTTTTAAATTCAGTTTAGCACATAACTATCATGGTTCTAACTGCTATTCTTGTAGCAAGCAACAATCTGCAACACACTATTTAAAAGTTTATCAAACAACGTACAAGGTCGATTACTGTAAAGACACCAGGACAACGCATCTTACACATAAGTTGACACTTCCACTACGGTGCAAACGAAAACCTATCGAGTTGGACAGACAGAACGAGAACAGACAAACATCATTTTGATTCTGAAGTAATACATTCGTTTTAGATGTAAAAGCACAGCTACGTTAGACCATCGAGTGCCTGATCATGGTCTCCACGACTCCACTCCACAATGACAAATGATCTTCTAATGAAACTTTATCAAATGACGAGAAACAAAGACAAATTTAAGCACAATTTGACATGCTGATTGACATCTGTTAGCCAATACAACTGTATGTGACAATTAATGGTTATTTGAAATTAAACACCATATAGAATTTAGTGCAAATGAAGAAAGAATTATTTTATTATGCTAGGTTCAGGTAGATATTATTTTTAAAATCCTTCTGCATACATGTTTTCATCCTTATCTTTTAACTTTCAAACAGTTTAGAAAGGAGGAAGAGTAGCTAGAAATGTCGCTGTTGCATGAAATATTTACTAGAACATCTTGCATCCAACGACGCCGTAAACAGAATAAAGCACAGTTTTCACGGAAAGACTGAACGGATGTGCTGCTGGCATATAGATATATGTCAGAATGATAGACTTAAAAGAAGGAAACTATTTTATGCAGTATACCGGTATGCATCCTATCGAAAAAAAACTACAATAGTAGCATTGCATTCGTCAAAGAACTGCACATTGTTGCAACAGATCTTAACCTGTCTAAACACATGTATCTCAGCACAAACTGATGCTTATTTCTCTCAAGAAGAAAGGAAAATTAACAGAGAAACTTTAAAAGAAAATTGTATGAACACGCTGAATCACTGAAAGAAAGGAAAATTAACACAGAAACTTTAAAAGAAAATTGTCTGAACACAGCTGAAACTCTGTTAAGCACCAGCAAGAAGCACAGTTCTTGTGCCACACAAATTATAATCAACCGAGTTTCTTAGCCTGGCCTTTCGTCAATGAGACTGTACAGCACCACCTTAGTCAATTGTTATTCCCAATAACTAACAGCACCATGTGCTTAAGATAAACTCCTCTAGTACTTAGTGTAGACGTATGTGACCAAAGGATTTGAGCGCACTAGAGTAACCTTAGTTTGAAAGTTTTGGACTGCTTGATTATAAATCTTTACAATGGTTTCTACACTGTTGCGATAGTTTTGCTGTTCGAAATACACTATGAGACTGGAGCAATTTTGAAGTCACAGTTTGAAAGGTTAAGTATTCCATCATGAGAATTCTTATGAATCCCATTTTAATTATGAGCTCCATTGGTTCCCAGTCACAGTGGAACATGGTGGTATAGTAGTCAGGGTCGCCGCTTTGCAGCCAAAGGGTTGCAGGTTCGATTCCATTGTAAATAGATGTAGAATGCACGGGCACCCTTTGTGGCTGCCAAAGGTAAATTCAACTCCTGTAATAACCTGTATAATTCATTCATACTTATGTCTGTAATCATAATGCGGTGTGACTGTGACACTGTGAATCTTATTCAAATGAAAATATGATTATTATTATTTCAATACACCCTCGTCATATAAAAAGTGATAAGCAAATAGAGTCATATTGCCTCGTTCATTAATTCGCCAGTCAATCAATCCTTCGAGGTAGAATTAAGCCAGGTATACGCATATACGGAAAATTACAAGGAGTAAATTATTAATCATTATAGAAAATAGTTTTGATAAACCAAATATCGTTTAAGTTTTCGTCCTATCTATTTTCGTTTCATTTTAGTTATGATTGCTGTGTTTTTCATTTTCGTTGAGAGCCTAATTTCGTTATAGTTTTAGTTTTCATAGTACGAAAACATTTGATTTTCGTTAATTGTACTTTTCGTTTTCGTTAACAAAAACAACACTACTCGTATCTTCTTTCTTCGCTTGAGAGACCTCAGGTCTTCTTCTCTCAGTTGGGTTAATTATTCGAGCTCACCGATGCTGCATTTAGGGAATGCAAATGCTACAAACAGTCTAACACTGGAACAAACTTCTAACGCTGGGTATAAGACTGTAAAACGCTCAAACGCTGACCGACCGACGCACAGTACCGTACTTTCAAATTGTCTCACACAAAAAGGATGAACCCAGAAATGTTTATCACATCAGGTCTACATACTACAGCTTCAATACACGCAGCAGGTACCTGAACATTTACACACATATACAGTCTTCTAAGCATCTCTCAAAAGCACTAGAACATAGGTAGTTATCTCACACGTTTTGCATACCATATATGATATAGACCTGTAGGTCAACAATACACTAGAATTAAGTGGGTTCGGATAAGATCCATTGTATTTCAAAATTACAAAAAGCATAAGATAATTCTGCAATACAAATGTGCAGAACAGTCAAACGGAAAGAGGGTGTCCGATACTAACCGACAATTTGACCTCGTTGACACATTTACGAAAGCCACAAAAATTTCAGATCATCCAAAAACACTACCAGCAGTAAGACAGCTATTAGCAACTAACTGCACCACCGCACAATTACAAGCAGATTTCAGTACAAAGTTCATCAATTACTTCTTACATGTGGCAAGACTGACTTTACAAAGCAATATTACGTTTTGTCTAAACGTTTGGAACTCTAAATTTAACATGACTAGCACAGGACTAGGGGTAAATGGAGCCCCTGGTCATAGTACACGCGGTACAGAGCAGAGTAACATAGAAAAATAGTATAGTAATGTAACCAAATATTTAGAAAATATGAGACCTTCGAAAGTACATTAGGTGACAGATCGTAACGGCTAAATGCAGCGTATGAAAAATATTAATGGATAGAGACGTCATGTTATGTGCACAAAATGCTGCATTTGGAATTCTTGTCTAAAAAACTGGATTTGGAATTCTTGTTTAAAAAAACTGGAACAGGCTTTTATTGTATTGTAATGGGCCCGCAACTGAGGAAAACTATCACTCAGGGCTTCTACTGCAGTATATCACATGCCATTTCAAATTAACTGAAGTGCTAATTTCAGAGTATTTTCAATTTCAGTGTATTTGCAGGAAAAATCTAATATTCTCTGAAGGGTCCAGCTTCTTCTTAGAACGAGTAAACGAAATTATACAACAGCCTTCCCTAAAACAAACTTTGAACAACTACAACTAAAAACCCATTCCTTCTAACTATACCCACCATATGGGTAGCTATGCTTGTCTGATGAGCAACTGACACACTTAACAAGTGTAGGCCTACAATAAAAGATAAAACAAGGTTTGCTCCATAACAACCCTTTCCAACAGCACACACTTAATTAATACGCTAATGAAGTTCATGCAATCACATGTAGGATACAACAAATTCTACACAGTATACTGGAAGGCTTTCTATCAAATAAGAAAACTACAATGGTTGTATTGTACAGTCGTGGGAAGGGAGAACTTACTACAACTGCCCAAACCGCAAGACACGAAAAGGACCCAAGTGATTAGACGTCACCAAGACAGACACTATATTTTTACAAACGTCTTCTGCAGCTGATGGCAAGACTTGACGACCACTGATAACACGTTTCTTACTTAGATGTCACCCTCAGACCCATTAGGGCACAAGAAGACAGGACACAGTAACAGCCCACAAGTGAAGCAAAAACATTGATTAAAACTGCTGCTGATGCATTTCATACAGGAAAAACAGCAAGTCAAATGCAAACAGTTTAACTGGAAGCACACAGATTGAAATTTAAGCACTGAGTAAGCTTAAAATAACTGGGATATTTGCCCTGCCGAGAAGCACAGACATAGTTTGTGGGAGAGGTGAGGTCTTTTGAAGCAGCATTTGGTTACTTGAAATGTCACTTTGGTAAAAGTCATCAGTCGGAAAATATCCTAAGCTTAAATATAAAGATATTGACAAAAACATTCCATGAAAATATGTATTGAAAGCAGTTAACCAGAGATTTAAACATGTCACTGCAATCTGTGACCTTGTTTTTCCACAAAATATATCTATATTATAACGGAATTCATTCACCAAACAAAACAATTTTGTGAAGTACATTATTTAACACCTCTTAAAATCTATAAATCAATTTTAAGCAATCCAAGAATTGCAAATAATAACAAAATAGATAGAGCTGTCTAAATTTACACTGACAGCGATTTTTTTTTAGATGCTTTGCTAAAGTAAATGACTTCAGAATATCTGTCCTAATTTCATAAAGACGGCAAAGGTAATCTTTTCTGGAAAGTAAGTTTGCGACACAAATACATACCCAGCGCAGAAGATCTGTAATTCTACAGGCATTTATGCTATTTAGAACAGGATGAGAATTGCTGCTGTAAAGCATTTCCCAAGTCACCAGCATTATGAACCTGATAGAAAAATAAGGTCACAACTTGCCATCTGATTTGAACATTTACCTTACTTTTCTGTTGTAATGGATTATTTTGAAAATTTGTTGTTTCAGAAATAAAATACAAGCAAGCAGAACTTCGAATGACAAAAAACTTACAGCAACCGAAAGAAACAATAAAATGAATATGTAATAATAATAATAATAAATACAATTACAATAGACAATACCACTAGAACTGAAAAAGACACACATAAGCACACATTCAGTTGTTATCACTAACACAATCCTAGCTAGATTTACACATTACTGTCTAGTTACAATCACGATTTATTCCATTATTAGCCTAAAGTGACAAAATTCAAACTGCAATCCAAAGAATGCCTGCATGAGTCGTCAAGAAGTCTTACAAGTAAAAGCCAGAGTCAAAGAAAAGCCCTCACGCTCAAAAGTCAAAACCGATTTGAACAAGCATGAATCAGTCACAACTGCTGTGCAAAATCTAAATTCAGGATAAAAATGTCATTACATATAATCACTTCATCATCCACACAACAATTTTTTTCTTGAACCATTCAGAACTAGAGATCTCAAGTAAATCAAAACCTGTGCCCGAGTATCCTAGGGACCTGAAGTTGTTCATTTCTAAGAATTCCATAAGAGAAGATACCCCGCATAACAATTTATGGATGAAATTCGTAACTGACTGAAAAGACAATGCTTCCATTAATTATTTATTTTGAGCTAAGACATTTCCTAATTCACAACACAACTGAACAGCTTAGTCAGAAGCGGTAGCTTTGAAAACATTCCACAGTGTTAAACAAGATAATTAACCGGTAGCCAAGAGCAAGCAGTAAGCGACCTACGTATATCATCTTGCAGAGCTAATTAAGATCAATCTCAAAGCTTTCTGATTCAGTCAACGTTGGGAGCACTTCTGAGTGGATTGCCTTGTAGGGGCGCTATATAAACCTTCTGCAATAATAATAAAGCGATTTTGAATGAAACATATTTGCAACACACTTTCCAGGAACCAGTAGTAAGTAACAGTCTAAGCTAATAAAACAGTCTTACAGCATTACTGAGCCACACGAAAAACACGCATCGATGCCGCGAGCAGACGTCTGATATGCTTCTAATGACCGAATTAAACAGCAATCAACTGCTACCCATCATCACGATGACGACAACATCTGTAAGACACTTGATGCTATTTACAACAACCGCTCGGCAGCACAACAGATAATAAACACCAACACTGGATGATGATGATGTTAGCACGTCGGGCGACACACAGAAACAACGTAGGCACATGCATTGATCATTGAAACACTACGAATGACGCAATTTACAATAACCTGTTCAGCTGTCTCAGTCCTATCAACAAAGGCAAGAAAACCGTCCGCTGACATCGGCACAATTCAAAACTACGGCATGACAACGATAGCCAACATTGACCAAGCAGCGGTTACTATAAACGGAGCAAAACGTTCCATACTAATTAAACAAACAGAGGAGGAATTAGCCTTCCATGCATTTTAGCACAAGTTTGTCGTTACCTTGTGAGTTCAAGTATTGCAACAAGCGGCCTTACATTGAAATAACTAAGCAAGTGGCAAAAACTCTCAAATGCAAACAGTATGACAATGAATGCTAATGTGCATCAGTAGCTGTCTGCTGCTTTGTCGTCTTGCTACATTGTCTTGTCCTGCCATCTTGTCCTAACTGTCTTGTCTTGTCATATTGTGCTTGCTGGGAGTAAAATGTCACCAGATCGGGTAATGAATGAAGGAAATGAAGGTCAGAACTTGAGTCATGTCGTTTTGCCAGACGTAAAATAGCAATGATGAAAACTGAACATCAACTCAAATTCATTGAACTGTTAAATGACATTCACAACTACATTAGCTGTTTTAACATTTGGGCGAGAACACAGCAGGCAGAGTAGTGACGATTTATGGGCTGGCTTTAAAATAGTCATCCACAACGAATGTTATGCTTAGCTGAATGAGTACTATTCTGCAACTGCAAATCTCGGAAACCAATTTCTGTGTTCATTTTGCTCGCGACGCACAAATGTATTCTACAAATCTACCAGCCAACTAACTAGTCTCACAGAAATCTGCAATTGCGATATTCACATGCCGAACACCCTTCTTGCATAAATTAAATATAAAAACCAGCAAAAAACGTTTTTTCTCTTCCTTTGTAAGGAAACGCTAAGAACAGGCTAACCTTTGTATATAGACAAGAGCAAACAAACGCCGCTGGTTTCGCCTTTTGATTTAATCTGCAGGTGAATCGTTCGTCTATAGTGTTCCTCCCGTCTTAGTGTATTTGCTATATCTTACATCCATCATCGCAGTCGTACTCTGCACCTCCCCATCATCCTCATCCTCATCACCTACCCCTCCTTCGACGGTCACTTCTATTAGATGTTCGCCGGTCTCGTCTTCTGACGACGCGACGCACGAGTTGTCTGCCTGCGTCTCAAGATAGACGACCTTCGGTTCCACGCGGTGGTGTCCGTCGCCCATCGCGGCCATGTCGGTCATCGTCGGATCCCGCGACGGTCCTTGCCCGAACGCAACCTCCTGCAATCCGCCGAAGTTATTGTCCGTAAGGGACGTCTGTTCCTGCTCGGCAAGATGGACCTGAACGACGTCCGGGTCAGAGTTGGACGTCGTGTGGTCCGGCGTGCTAGTGTCGCCATCTGCGTCGTACAGATCGAAACCGTTGGCGTTGTTCAGTTCGACGTACTGGAGACCCTCGGCCGCTACAATGACCTGTCGACAGACGACGTCGTCCAGGCTGATCGGTTCACCATCCACATCTCTACCAATCAAATCAATCAATAATAACACTGAAATTGGATTTCTCTGCACTAATCATCAGCAAATCGCAATGTGAACTCATACTAAACCGACACATGAAGTCTTCAAACCTAGCAGAACTCGTAAGTTAATGAAACATGGCTAATTGCTATTGGATAACTTTTAACCCATACAGGGAATAACTTAAGGATTATATCTGCGAGGAAAATTGGCTTTTGTGAGGTGCTGCTGTGGCATATATCGACTCAATGTTGAAATGAATGAAAACAGAATACTTGCCTGTTATGAATGAGGACAGCGACCATAGACGGATGTGCAATTGGCAGAAGTGAGACGAGCTTCTCAAACGGTGCACTGGAGTGACGATGACGCTTCCAGGGCCTGCGCTGAATCCAGCGGTGACAGCCCCTAAAGCATCAAAGATACCAGCACTTACCAAATTATGCTATTACAAGTATAAAAGCTAAGGAAGAGAAACAAAGTAAGAAAAGGTTGGCAGGAGTTGTGTTAACTCTTGAGATAATCTTATAGACTGAGGTACTGCGAGAAAAGGACATATGCTCAAGGTCGCTAAGCAATGGCTTGAGGTGAATTCGAACCTGCAACCATCCGGTGACAAGCCTCTTAACAAACCACTTCACCGCTACACCCCATAACACCCAGAGAGCTCGTGTCGTTTGAGCAGAAGAATCATTGAACTTACATTCCATCACCAGCAAATAGGAGGTCTCTGGCTAACGTCAGGACTTCCTTTGTCGGGCTGAAAATCTTTGGATCTAGGTACGGCTGATCGACGTCAATGTCACCTGGAAATTAAACAGTCATGATTTCATACGGAACGAATCTCACATCAGGCTCTTCAAAGATATCTGGCTAGTGGCCAGCATTTGAAAGACCAGGAGTGAGTTAGCCAATTTTTATATCCCACTCCATTAAAAGAGCCGTATCATTTGTTTCGAATTATTCTTAATCAGTTGGAAGCACCTTCAAGCCCAATAATCTATGAACAACAGAATCTACAAAAATATAACTGAGAAAATATTCAACTTTGTGCAAAAATTGCTAAACAAAAAGTAATAATTAAATGCAATAATTAAATGCAATAATAAAATGAAATAATTAAATGCAATAATTAAACGCAATAATTAAATGTAATAATTAAAAGTAATAATTAAATGCAATAATTAAATGCAATAATTAAATGCAATAATTAAATGCAATCATTTCTTGGTATGAGCTTCATTTACTATGGACCCAACTAATTAGCCTAATAACAAAGCATCATAGACTCCAGCAGTGAAGTCACAACAGAATGTTTTAGAAGACCTACAGCAGTGACATACAGTATTACCTTTCGGAGTGTGCACCGTACTAACAACATCCAAGTCGTCACGAAACTCGGCCGACTTCAGCATTTCGATGTAACGCATTAGACTGAGGTGATGCACCTATTCACCCGAACAGACAACAAAAAATTAGCTTAAGTACCATTCGGTGGTCTTCAACAAGCAATGATTTCTGTCATAATAAAATGTAAAATGAATTAAGTTAGTAATGTCGTGCACACGATCAAGATCAAACAGTCCTTGCTGTTGAATCAGATCAGCAGGAGGCGCCAGAAACGATCTTCAAAGTCACTTATTGTATTGTATTGGAGTATTTATACAGCGCCTCTCATGTTGTGAACTGTTCAGCGACACTCCAGACTAGCTTAGAAAATACCAATGACAGAATAAACATGACAGTTATGAGCATACAGACAATCTATAATGTACACAAGAAGCCCAAAGCACAAAGTTATAGATACTGTGGCACACAGGCAAAGGTCACACAATTTGGCTAAGAAACTGGCAACAACACGGGCTCTTGGGTATATTAAAGTACTCAAACGAAATAATGTCTCGAGCAGTCAACGGTACGACATGTCTCTATAATAATTATTGTGCACCGTTATTCTCTTAACCATTTCGACAGATTTTGACAGAACCTAACTCCCGCTAATATTTCTGCAGGACAGATATATGCCATTCGATGAACTAACCTGAAGCTTAAAACACGTGTCAGTTTCCTCCAGCGGTGTTAGAAATGACGTAGAGAATACTTCGGTCAACAGCTGCGTAGCCAACCCTACAGAACAATAACATTTCTTCGTACATAAGCATTAATCATACTATACTATGCATATGAAACAAAAATTCAACGCTAAAATAAGAATTTATAATATTATATACACTTTACACAGCATATCCATGTCGCTCTTTGCAACTTCTGAGTAGTAGTGGACTTGAAGGTGCGGTATAGAAATGTGTAAATAAATAAAATAAAATATAATGATACATGCAATGTGTCTACATCTGAAACATCTGTAAGCTAAGAATTTAACTGTGACAGTTATGTTTTGCCTCTACTGCTAAAAATCTGGGGGCATCCATGTCCCCACCCGTGTCCCCACCCGTGTCCTGACCTTGCCAGTCACCCTGCTCTAGATGTCGATCTTCCCAGAAGTCGTCTTCCCGTTTTGTCAGTCGCCGAATGACATGTTCTGGATAAAAGTCCTCCAACATTTTTGATGTCTGAGCTATGACAACCTACAACACCAACAACGCATACTCAAAGAGCAGCAGTCCAATTAGAGACAATGGCAACGGAAGCAGGCAAAGAGTAAAGAGAAGATCAAGAAGATCAACGTCCACATTACCTACTAAACATCCAGAGTCAATATTAAGCAACCTGCGGGAGCTGCATTCTGTGAAAGCTCACAGTCACAACTATGTCATCTAAAGGAAGAAGAACCAACATGACTCAAAGTCATATGAAAGATGAAGAGTCAGTCCCTAAAACCAACGCTGATGTAGTCATGAGCATGAAGTATAAGCGACTTCATTTTCTTAGCCTCAGCATACGAGGGCGGTGGCCAGTTCTATCCTTCGTCACCTGATCATCCCTCCAATAGCTTACTGTCAGTGTACTCATAATAATCAAGTTGGCAAAAGGGTGCAGGTGGAGCAGAAGTTCTCAACCAAATTTCTGCCTTGGTAGGGATTTGAACCTTCAACCTCTCAGCCGATAGTCCAGCATGCTGACCACTGCACGACCAGCAAGAACCACCAACGTTATATAAACCACAAAGCAAATCATCCTAGTACAAGCTGAAGGTTTTATGTTGATGTCACCAAATAAAAGGCACAACGAGATGTTCTAAAAATAAAACCTGTGTTACATACTGCTTGTCAGATGAATGCTCATTATGTAACAAGAAGAACTATTGCAGTCTCTGACCCTTTCTTAGATGTTCGTCATAGGAAGAGACTCTGAGTAAGACTTAGAAGCACTTTGTATCACTATCTGATGACTTTAAATAGTCTTTACCTTAAGTTCCCTGGACGTAAGTCGTATTCTGCACTGCAAGTCCGGATTAAGACCAGTGTTTAGCCTCTGTTTACGCCTATAAGAGACAACATGTTCAACAGTAAAACAACTAACTCATTCCATCTCCACTGACATATACCCCAATCTAATTGGCTAGGGAGCTTAGGGTTCAAAGGGTTCAACTACTGAAGTTGTGCCTGAGGTCAACATGCCAAAAGAACTGCAACAAAACAACCTCATCTGTGCCATCAAGTCCTAGTTTAGATTACAATGCTCACAATAGACCAGGGGTGCACAACCCACGGCCCGCATGCGGCCCTCGGACCTGTCTTGTGCGGCCTGCGGGAGCAATTTGAAAAGACAGAAGAATGTGGCCCTCAAACAGAAATTAGATAAATTTAGTTTTAAATGCACTTTACTTTTCACAATTCTGAACCTATGACAAAAATGATGCATATCCTGTACATGGGTCTACAGTAATAATTACTATTATTATGGTACAAGATCAACGATAAATAGTTTGCGTGTTAATAAGTGATAGGCCATAACCAGAGTGTTGTGAAAATGAGTAAAGCTTTAGCCAAATGTGCAACAATTGAAGGTGAATCACATAATGTGTTCAATGTGTTTTAAGCTGACCTGAGGCTGACAGTATGAATAGGCTATATTTTGCCCATTGTAGGAACTCGAATTTCAGAATCTTCCTTACAAGATATTTGAAATAAGGAAATGGCTTTAAAATTGAACTTTATCCACGTATTTCTTCTCTCAAACACTTTCAGTAGGCCTAATAATTAGACTCATAACAGCCTCAACTCCATTTTGAAAGTGCAACAACTGAATTGCAACCAGATAGGCCTACAAATAGAAAACGATGGTAATCTGCTTCTTGAGTATTGAATGTTGTCTTCATTTTTCAATTCGCTATGTGCTTTTGTAAGGTAGGCCTACTTAAAACGCACTTTGTTACATATTTCGAAAGGCCATACTCCTACTAATATATGCAGTTATAGAAAATACATTACTTTACATTTGCGGCCCTCGACTGTTTTTCTTAGATGCAATCTCGCCCTTTGACCAAAAAGGTTGTGCACCCCCCTGCAATAGACCAATTCCACTGCAGCTGTTACCAATACATTCCATTACCAAAGTGCAGAATAGAGAAAAAGATAAGGTAGAGACAAGATGAACCACTTACTGATCAACTTCCTGCAGCAGCAGCTGATGATATTGTTTCGTTTCCTTCATGAGATCCTTGTAGACTCCATCCTCGGACAGACCGGCTGAGAACGGCCCAAAACACAGCTCCACAAAACGCCTGGCCATAAATATTCAAAACTTTCATCAAAAACCACAACAAAATGACCATTTAAAGGATTGAATATGAATGACCATGATAATTTATCAGGCAAAACTCTGCAAACAGTGATAGGATTGATGAACAAACAATGAAATGCACAATGCTGATTAAAGGAATCAAGCAGCAATTGACTGTAAAACTATTAAATTCACAATTTTTCAAAAATTATTGACGGAATTATTGATAGATTACATCTCTGAGTAGTGATCTTGGAGTTGTGCTATAATAACCATTTGAAGTGAATGAATACTACAGCTGAAACTTAAGGCAGCTGAAACTGAAACAGAGTTCGAAGTTGCCACATGCAAACTAATAGTACACGGCCACTCTTAACACGCGAGTTAAGTCAACAGTATACCAAACTTTCAATAAAGTTCTTGACACTTGAATGACGTGCAGTCATGCATGCACTAAAGTGCAGGGTAAACTAATCCCTCTTGCCAAAAGAGTGCAGGGTAAACTAATCCCTCTTGTCAAAACATGATCAGGACACTTAAACGACACCTGAGTACAGGACATTCGAATTATAAAATGCTGTAGGTACATGAGACAGTGCAATTTAAAGTAGTCAAGGATTCACCTTAAGTATCATCTTGCATCCTCTAATCTCGTAAGTCTATAGAGAAATTACGATAATGCGAAAGGCATAAACAGTTGGTCACTTCACGCAAAACTAACTTCCCAAATAGTAGTCAATCACAAGAGAACATTCCCATAATGTACTTTTCACATAATAATTAATACAACTTTGATGGTTATCATCAATACAGAGTCTGAGCATATGAGCTCGATAATCACTATCTCAGCCGCATCTAATGATTGTTATCACTGATGGTATTGTATCTAGATCAATATTTAAATAAATTAAATAAAGAACGGACCTGTAGTCTTCTTTCGGCTGTTCGATGACTTGAATGCATCTGTCTTTCCAGGCATTCAGTTCATGCAGCTCCATGTGTGCCTCAGCTGCAGCAAGTGCCTGCTCCGGTTTCACCTACATATATATACATGTATATATGCATATATACATGTACATATGCATATATCAGAACACCATGATCCCTAGCACTATGCATTGCGCAATTAGTAGGCATGTCATCATCACCATTATCCGTCGCGTGCTCCTCTCCAAAGTATTGCTCTTTCCTCTTTCTACAATTTTAGCTTGTCTCCCAGTAGCGTGCAACACAAAGTTCAGTGAGTGCAGGTTAGATATCCCAGTTTCTTGTTCGTGAGTGGCACAGGCACTACAGCGAAATCATGAGGCCCTGGCGTGATCTTTGTCACATACACACAGTAGATGGTTTCAATCAAACGAATGACAACGAAAGCATATCATAGGCCAATACTGTAATCTGGAAACTGCTATAAGTAAACTGCCACCGGACATAAAACTGTTGGCTTCATCATCACTCCAAGCAACATTCTCGGCACGCCTTAAGACATTTCTGTTTACTGTTTCTAGGTAGTCGTTCCAAAGCGCCTTTGTGAGTTACTTAAAAGGCGCTTTACAAATGTTTATATACATACATACGTACATAGAAACTGATCAAAGCAGTCAAATAACAGAAGTTTCCAGTAAATCAGTCAGTATATACGTAAGATAGTCAATAAGATCAAACAAACAGAATAAATAAGTAAAAACAATGCTTAGGACACAAATCCCATTGAAATTATACTGACTCCGAGATAGGACAATACGATGGCTGAAACGGACCTGATAAAAGTAGTTGGAAGCCAATCCTGGCCCAGCTATCCTTCTCACGGTAAACCCGTCACGACTTGGAACTCGTCCCCGTTTCTTTATTATGGCATGAAACATGAAAGCATCCCAAGCAGCTCGAAGACATCGTCGAATCAGACCGGCTGGAAATAAAATAGATTCCCTTTTTCATTTTTATAAGAAACCAACAACACATCAAATCAAATATAAAATGAAACTCGCATTTACCTCAAGTATAATTAACAAACTAATAATCGACTTTTGCTCAGCTCGACAAGGGTAGACAAAAGATTCTGAACTCTGTAAAGTTTCAACATATTCAACTTCATTGAAAGCAAGAATTCGCGAGTTACACTAACAGTACTTGAGGTAACTTTAGACCAACATGTGCTTTGTCCAAGATATTAAACGTGCATCGCATTACGCTTTTGAGAAAGACACAAATATGTCACAATTTACAAATCCTACTGACATAGTCAGTGAGATTCATAGCAGAGTGAAAACAACACGTACATGAAGAGAAGCATCAGCTCGCTGCTTTTATGAAAGAATATCTGCCTGTCTCCGGTGCAACATATAACTATATGGTAAATCATTCTTACAGTGTAAAGGCAGTAAAGCACACATAATGCAGCATCGATAGTTTTATCAGCTTGTCTTAAGACACACATGTCATAGGTTCTCAAAAGGTGCAATACAAATATGCTTGCATACATACATAAATACAAAGAGACCTAAACACTGCAAATACTTTCTTAATGAACTTGACCTAACAATTTCCTATTCTCAAAGCAGTTGCAAGCGTAACTCATCTTATGTACACAGAGTATAAAAATACAAACCGGAGAAGATGACAAATGATGTCATTGGCAGTACGATGATGGCAGTAGTAAAAGCAGCAACCGGTTGGAGGCAGCCGGCGAAAAGGAGGCGGAAGAGAAGAGTTTCAACGATATAAAATAATCGATGCAACAGCACGAAATCTGTAAATATCATCAACAACACACGGAGACTGCAACAAAAATACTTACATGCGGTATGGGGAGGAGATTTAATTATCAATCAATCAATCAGCTAAAATTTATATAGCGCCCCTTCAAGATCTCTACTCAGAGGCACTGTCAACCTAGGCTAAGCGAA
>JAQFXW010000600.1:0-17841 GCA_034693945.1 Dendrobaena attemsi
TGGCTCCGCCTCTGCTTCAGAGTAACACGGTTAAAGTAATAATAATTATCAATTACCACACTGAATAAGCTAATAGAACTGTTGGGCGCGTTGGTGTAGCGGTGTAGCTCGGCGACTGGCTCCCGAAAGGTCGCGGGTTCGAATCCACCGCAAGCCACTGCAAAAGGACCTTGAGCAACTGTGGGTGCCGTTAATCTCCGAGATACAAAAAGCAACTGTCTATCCGATTAGCGACAATTAAATTATACACGGTGTCCTAAAACAAGTGAGCCCATTTTTGATAGAATTTTATAACATTTTCAGGAAACGTTGATAGTTTATCCCTCTTTCACTCTCTAAAATTGTATAGAGTTTTATTTAGAATTAGCAAATATATCGCAAAAACAAAAAGGGGCTCACTTGTTTTGGGACGCCGTGTAGTCTTAGGAAATTCAACAGCAGACTATATAATTCTATAAAGTTGATCGAACTCGTTGTCTTTCCAGAATGCAGACGGCTTACCGAGGTTCCAATGAGGCTGATGACGATGAAAGTCAAGGTAGGCGATACGATGTTGGTGGATTTCTGTTCGAGCCTTACACGAAATGAATCGACTTCTCTGTGTAACCTGACCATAACTATAATGCTGTTATGTTGTAACGACAGAATTGATAATACAATCACCACTTAATTGTGGAGCGCGGTAGTGTATTGGTGAAGGTCGCTGCCATGCAACCGAAGGGTTGCGGGTTCGAATCCCGCCCGCCGCGTAAGGACCTTGAGCAAGTGCTTCACTCACAATTGCTCGTGGCGCTTCGGCTTATAAACTCCGACACACCTCCGGGCTGTAGTCGGGACCGCTTCTGAGTAGTAGGAGACTTGAAGGGGCGGTATAGAAATGTGTGAATAAATAAATAAAAAATTAAAATAAATTTTGCAAGTCTCCCTTCGTTGGGAACTCTGTACCTCCTCATGTTGCAACTAACTGCGCTTGGCTCTAAACTAAACAGTGAAACAATTTCTTCCAGTTTACTTACTGCTGGTAGTAATTATTTGCCCCGCTTCAATGTATGCAATTCGGAAATAATTAGTCAGAGGAGACCTATTAAGTCGTAGAATCATAGCTGTTTCTTCTAGTGTATTGCATAAATTATGATTACTTCTGGTTAATAAGTTTGTAAATTAACTAACTAGTAGCTTCTGTTGGCCTGTGTTCAGTGCACAATTAATGAACCGATTGCTGACCAAACTATGTTGCTATTAGATCAAAATATCCAGAATGAGAGCCTGATACGTCAGAATGGAGATATGTTAAATGAAATTGTCAGTTCTCATTCGGGACCAAAATAACAAAATTAGCTCCAAGGTAAAGATACAGAGAAAGGGATGTACGGTACACAGATATGCAAAAGGAAAGACAGACATACAGACAGACAGACAGACATACAGACAGATACAAGGAGTGTTCCAGAATCAAGGTCCACCAAGCAACAGATATAAATTCGTTTACAAAGAACAGCACTTTTGTCAGGTGTGCCTAGAAAAGTTAATGAGATAACCAGAAATAGACAAACTCAGATGTCTATTATAGAAAGACAATCCTATAATTATGACCATAGCAAATAGATCATTACAGCACATCAAGAGAAACTGACGACAATAAGTCATCGGTTAACAAGAAAAGAAAACTACACAATTTAACGAAAGTACCACGAGAGAAGATAGGGACGGTGTCTTACCGACGCAGGGTCGATTGGGTCCAGACGACCGATATCCGCGTGGGCAGGAGCACGAGTAGCCTCCTGCCGTGTTGAGGCAGACCTGGTTAAACTTACAGTTATGATTGCGCGTGGAACACTCGTCAACATCTGAAAGCAGACACACGTGTGTGGCAGATCGAAATGCATCAGACTCAGATTCAATGAAATTGCAGTTAATGTATGCGACAAATATACAAACGTATAAATAAATAAACAAACATATAAATAAATAATTAAATAAATAAGCTGGCTTTAGGCTGGACTTCTGCAACAATTCTGCTTGGTGATGGCCAAAGCATTATAGAAGTTCTTAGATCGGACTGATTTAAAACTACATGGCATGCCAATCTAGGTAGGATTTTATGACAATTCTAGGATTCCACAGTAACCTAAGCTAGCATTCCACAGTAGCCTAATCTAAGGTTCCACCATAACATAACCTTCATTTCCATGGAAATGAAGTATTTTAATAACTAACCGGCACAGGATCCGTTGTCAGTCTTTGTGAATCCGAGTGGACAGGTGTTGACACAGGTGAACCCTCCTGGTGTGTTCTGGCACTCCTGACCAGAGTGACAGTTGTGGCTCAGTTCATCACATTCGTCAACATCTGACAGCAAGAAAGTAAAAAATCAAGTCATCACCATCATGATCAGCATTGTCATGGTTATCAGCGTCGTCACCCTAATTGTCATCGTTATTACAATTGTCATCATCATCATCATGATTGTCATCATAATAAGTCATCATCGTCGTTATCATCATCATCATCTTCTTCAGCATCGTCGCCACCACTGCCGTAATGATGATAAACTTACCACATCATGCAAGAGATAAGGTAAGCACTTTGCAATGGCTTTTATAAACTTTCATCAAATTACGTAATCATGTTGACATGTCAGCATAGTTAGAAATCTCTTTAGTCAGATGGTGATCACTGCACTGCACAGCCATTCCTTCCTCATCATCACATCAAGCTACCACTGCAATCATAATCTGGGAATTTCAATAGCACTACTCGGAGGTACGTTTGAAAGTAGTACGCTCGCATGAATGAATGAATGAGGATGAATATAGACGACGACTGACCATTGCAGGTGTATGAGTCGGTCAGCTTGAACCCCGCCGGACAGCTGCATCTGTAGCTGCCGAGGGTGTTGTGACACTCGTGACTACAGTCGTTGTCATCGGTCTCACACTCGTCGATATCTGTGAGGAAAATCATCTCTTACTGTAATGCACTAGCTAATTATAATCCATCTAATTGTAATTTAATATTATATCCATTGATCTATCTAATTATCTATCTAACATCAATCAATTACAATAATAATCTTTATTTATTACACACTCATATCGACAACTTAGAGAAAAGTCTCGAGTAAACAATGAAAAGGACCAGAAATGTCCGTCGTCCGGAGGATAGGATCGAAACTCAGAAGGAAGATTATTCCATACCGAAGGTTGAACCCCCGAACAAGCCACATGCTGCATGATATGGGAGAGGGGGGGCTTTCAAGACCAGTACAGGACTTTGGTATCTTATCTCCATTTCTTATAAACTTATCTTATCTAAGACCTCGACCTTGTGGCCGCAAGGGCTATTCATGTCAACCTTAGAGTAGGATTATACAAAGAAGCAAAATGCGATGAGTGATGATTAAAGTAAAATATATAATGTCGAAAGACGTATTTAAAAAGGTATCTAAATGAGTCAGAAAATAATCAGGCCAAATTTTTTTTAAGTAGGCAAAATTCTGCTTGTGTTATATAATTCTGTTCTAATTCCAATTCCAATTCTGTTCGGCATTAAACGACATCTTAAACTAATGATGACAGAGAAACGAGAAGTCGGGATCAGCACTTGAATTAGTATCGGAGATCATTTGTTCGTACCCAACACCTCCAAAATGGCTGACAAAGACACGCTATAAGTGGATATTTAGAATAATAGAAGTAGCTAACGGCGCGCGGATAACAAGTAGATCTATCTTGACGCAATTAGTGATAATATAGAGAGGCACTCTGTTTTAAACTGCCATACGAACCTTCGCAGCTCGACGCTCCGATGAGTACAAAGCCAGGTCGGCAAGAGCACTTATACGAACCCATCATGTTCATGCACTCGTGGTCGCAAGCGCCCGACAACTCACGACACTCATTGACATCTGAAGATGAGAAGAGAAAAAATAAGATCCATCGTTGACTTACGCCCCACAGTGTTTGACGAAAGAAGTCAAACGTTTGACGCTACATACAATCCTAAAATCTGTAATCACAATTGATTAAATATAGATAGTATCCATGTAATAGCCTTCGTCCATCCATGTGTCCATTCATCCACCCGTCTAATCTAACACCTATTGTATTGTTGTATCAAGGCTGTCAAACTGACCTTAACAAGTGTGACATTTGCTATCTATTACTTTACGACTATCACCCGAAACGTACAACGGTTTCAGATAATGTGTAACATAATTATAACAATGTTTTCTTTCTTGTCGATAGAAGATTTAGTCTAACAAGTGCGAAGTTAAGAGTAGGCAGATAGCATTAGAAACGGCACAGGCAGAGAGAGAGCGAGAGAGAAGATCTGATTACACGAACCCTCGCAGTTCTGTGTCATGCTTGATCTGCGGAATCCGGGTTCGCACTGCGTCGCACATCGATGGGATCCAAGAGAATTGATGCACTCCTGGTTTGACTGACAGGGAGCTATCTCACCATCGCACTCATTGATATCTATCACAGAAAACCACAGGAAACAACTATTTGACCATCAGCAAACAAAATGAAGAAAGTCGAAACCAAGAAACCACGGCTGAGTCAACGGACGGATGGATTGACGAGGAAACATGGAAAGATGGAAATAGATAAACAGACAGGCAAATAGATGGATTTATGTATCGTCAAATGGATACAGATAAATGATAGATAGATAGAAGATGGACAGACGGATGGATAGATGAATAGCATACGGATGAATGAATAGAAATGAATGCCCAGAGAATTAGATGAATGGATGAATTGATAGATAGATAGATAGATAGATAACCATTTATTGGTCCACAACACAACTCCTAACAGTAAAAGGCACAAATAGAAATCATCAGTAATGCTAGTCTCTACACCATCAAAACAAACGCAATAATAGCTAAGCAAATTATGCGTCCCGCATAGGGACAAACCAAAATAAGACAGACTGATAGATAAAAAAACCAGACAGACAGAGTGACAGACACGCTGATATATAGGCAGACAGACAGACCGATATGTAGTCGTAGTCGTAGACAGAAGGCCCACAACAGGACACTTAGCTTCAAACCCTGACTAAACGAAGCTATCTCACCATCGCACTCATTGATATCTGCCACAGAAAAGCCACAATCAAGGAACAGAATGGAGAAAATCGAGACCCAGAAACCGCTTAGATTTTAATGCTGATCGCGATCTCTAAATCTCCGCAGACCGAGACTGGACAGCAGAAGGGAGTTGCTTTAGTTTCCCCCCTGAACTGTCTATAAAGCCAACTGACCAGCGCAGGTACGTCCTGTGTTGTCCAGCATGTATCCCGTTGGACATCCACAACTGAAGCTTCCCATGCTGTTCGAACAGACGTGCGAACAGGGAGAAGATCGAACACATTCATCATCATCTGACACACAAATAATTGCAAAGTATATCGTAATCGTTATTGTACGACAATCTTAATATTGTAATGGTTGTTTCAATCGTTACTGTAATCGTTATCGTAATCGTTACTTAATCAGAGTAGTTATTGTAATCATAACTCGTTAAAAACCTATTATAGGAACTCATTTGAAACCGATTATGAAACCTATTATTGGACCTACTGTGAAACCTATTATGAAACCTAGGCTAATTTGAGGGAAAGAGGTTCACTGACCTTTGCAGTAAGGACCCTCGGGGTCGAGGAAGAAACCTGCCGGACACTGATTGCTGGGCTCACCTGGAAATAAAGCCATGACGATCATTATTCTCATATCATCACCACCAGCATCATCATCATCATCGTCATAATTAGCATTAATTATTAACATCACCAATGATGACATCATCAACAATGTTGTTGTCATCGTCATCATCTAAATAGATTTTAAGTTAGAAGCACCAGATAAGATTCTATTAGACTGGATGTAGATGATTAGATCTTTTGACCAAATTATAATCAATTTTGGGATAAGATAGGAATTATTTAAATTATAAATAGATTAGGATAGATTAATTAAATCAAGATAATAAGATTTGCATAAGAATAGGTTTATATGAGATTGAATTACAATTTATATAGGATAAAATTAAACAGATTAAATTACGATTATTTAAGATTAGATTAAGATTTGATAAGAACATAATATGAGATTGGATTAGATATGATTAGGCTAAGATTAGACAACATTAGATTAAGTTACAATAATCATGATTAGATTAAGGTTATAAGAGAATAGATTAGATACGATAATTGTTGGAGCACGAACCCTTCGCAATGGATGCGGTCAGCTGGTACTGAAGTACCTCTCGGCTTACGTCGAAGTCAATGGATACATCGTCGGCTGTCAGTCTTTCGACGAGGAAGGGCATCTTGCCGTGGTCCTTGTCATAGGAGATCTGGTGGTTCCAGGCGTATGGAAGGGAGCGACCATCTACTCGGAACAACCGCGACGAATGGGCGTAGATGGAACCTAACAGAACACAGTGGAACAATGTCAAATAGACTTTGACAATGGAAGCAATGGGAGAAATCTAAAAGGGCCTAGGACCCGCTAGCAAAGGTCACCCTAAAGTAAGGTACAGAGCATAATTTCAAAGAAGTCAATCATTGTATAGTACAGTGAAAAACTAGGAAGTTAATTAGTGTAGGACTTAACTAGTTAACTAATACACACACACCATAAGATTTAAGTACTCTTGGAAAATATGTAACATGTAATTGAGCTTTAAACAAATGAAAGCTTAGGATATTTCTCAGTTGAATTGGTAGGCTGTTCCGTATTAGGGAAGCAAGCATGAATAAACAAACAAGCATGTACATGCTTGTATGTATTCATTCATTTATAAATAAATAAATGGTATAGATTAACATGCCATATAGTTTATAATCAGTGAAAATAGATCTAAGAAACGATTCAGAAGCACCTGTCCATTTGAATGGACGTCACGTCATTCATTGTTCCTTCAGTACAACGATTTATAATTTTAGATAGCGCCACTTCAAGATGACTACTAATTTTATACATGTATGAATGTCTGCCTGTAATGTATGTAATGTTTGTATGCATATATAGTTTATAATCTATATCGCCTCTGAGTAGGGATCTTGAAGGGACGCTATACAAATTGCGATTGATTGATTGATATAAGCAGGGGCGTATTTAGGGGGGTTTTACTGGTTCAAACCCCCGAAATGATTTTTGTCCATGTATTTTTTAAATTTTTTTAGGTAAACCCCTTCGAAATGTTGATTAAACCCTAACCCTAACCGTCCAAACCCTAACCCAAAAATCCGAGAAATAGACCAGAAATATGTGAAATTGTAGTGAATGACTAAAAAAGTCATAAGCTTTTTTGGCGACTTGCAGAGCAAAAATTTCTAAAACCCCCCAGAAATCAGTTTCTGGCTATGCCTCTGCATATAAGCATATATGTAATGCGAAAAAAGAGTATGTAAAACTGTTTAATGCTTAGGTGTGTACAAAGCTATAATGATAAGGCACATATTGTTTCTTTTGTCCGACCTGGTCCAGTCTGGATGTAGTCCTCAGTGTATGGCAGTACGATGACGTTTGCGTTGTCTGGGAGGATGGGAACCTCTCCCTTGAGGATGACGTCAATCTGGAGGATTCCGTTGCTATCGACTCCCTTCGCCGAGTGCGACATCTTCAGGACTTCACCTGACAGGAAAACACGCCGAAACGTTCACGAATAAGTGCGTGCTCTGCGAATGGCACTTTAGAAATTGTGGAAGATTTATCTACACCAATCACCGTATTGTAGTATATATTATTTTATTTTTAAAAAAATCATAGCTATTGATCAGTAACTTCTGTTGCTTAACAACAGCAACATCACCTTTGACAACAATGCAATAATCAACAACGACTTCATCATCACCTTCATCATCAACAATAACTGCCCTTATTATTACTATTGCCAACACCAAAATTGCTTCTACTAACGATGGTAATAACCATAACCATAACCACACTTTTTAATAGATGTAATAGTCGTGTATACCTGTTGCAAAAGACACTTGGACCTCCCTTTCGAAGTTGCCCTGCGTCAGGGTGTAGCCGTTGACCGCCTCTCCAACCTCTGTCGCCGTAGTCCAGTAGATGGGCGTCAGAATGGACACAAGGGGCTGAAGGTGTCGCCCTGAAAGAGAAGACAACAAGGGGTAGTTTCTAGCTGCCCGCATTATTGATTAATTAATTGAAGTCAGCACAGATTGTGTAATATGTATTCAAGTCAAGTATCTTTTTTATTGCAAGTATTTTCTATTGCAACCAAGAAATAACTTAGTCAAAAGAGTAGGCAAGGTGAACAAAATTAAAGAGCATAGGTTACATAGGGAGGCCCAGAAGGGGTCAATATCCTGCTAGTAGGGATACCCGATTTGTCAGATAGTAGTTGAGACAAAAGAGACACACTCATCCCTATCGCACAGCTGGACATCATTTAAAAGTTGCAATTTTATTGCCTCTCAACAATAAGCAAAACAATTTCCTGATGGATCTTATATACCTCAAAGCAAAAAATAATAATAATTATTAGGCCGGCTTACGCTGGAATCGTAGATGGCTAGCGATCCATTGAGAGATCTGAGATGTGCGTCTGGCAAAATATTTAATATCATGATAATAATTTCCTACCGATCTGTCCTGGAATATCGACAAAGATTCCGTTGATCCGCGTTCCGGTTCCCATTCGAGAGATGTTGGCGTAGATCTTTGCGATCCCAAACTCCTGGTTGTTGATGTTGCCGATGATGTTGGCAACAGCGCTGTGTGGCATGTTGGCTGAATGACAATATCATGCAAAGTCAACTCATAGAATGACAATCATAATATAAATTTAAAAATTCACACTTGTTTACACATGCTTAATTTTCACCTTTTTTATTCATTTATTTACTCAACTTACCGGTACACCGAAAACAAGATCTGTGAACTTCAATCTGAGACTCAATCAGTCAGTCAAAATTTATATAACGCCTTTTCAAGATCCCTACTCAGAGGCGCTCCCAACCCAGGCCAAAAGGAAAAAAGTGGTCTTCAACAGCTGAAGACGGCAAATAAGAGTGCTTTCATATTAACAATTATACTCAATTTCAATTACAATATGTATAATATGTAAATATAAGTTATGCAGGCTTGTATATACAATTATATGTATGTATCTATGATGCAAATATGCATACCAATTACCAAATATATATATATATATACAGTATGTATAATTGTATATATTATATATATTTATATATTAACCGTTATCATTTGTTAGTATATTTTCTATGACTAAAAATATTCACGATAAAAATACAATCAAAGATCCTAATTTTAATTTTGCTCTTTTCCGAGACTGGTTTGGGAGTGGCTCTGAGTAGTTTTCTTGAATGGTCGCTACACAAATTGTGAATAAATAAATAAATAAATAAAATAAATAATAATAGACAGTTACCTCTGCATGGCTGTATGTTGCACTTTCTCATGTGGATGCTGTCACCAGGGCAACCGGTGCCTCCGAACAACGGCTGGCGACAAGAGCGCTGGCGTTCCTGCATTCCTCCGTCACACGTCCTACTACAGTCCGTCCATTCGCCCCACGCACTCCACTCACCATCCACTGATAATCAATCAAATCAGTCACATGATTAATCAGGCACTTAATCATGCAGATAATCTTAATCATAATCATCAACTCCAAATAGCTAAACCGCTATGCGAAAGCAAACCGCCGGCCTCCAGCAAATTCACAGGCACTGCAAAAGTCTAGCAATGGTTGCGCTGAACTTGTAATAACTTACGAGACAGTTGAATCGACCTAAAATATAATTAATTATTTATTAATATCCAAATTCCCAACCGATTTATGTCTCCTGGGATAAAATACTACTACTACCATACGAGCTGCAATAAGTACTACTAATACTACAATTCCATGCTAGCACACCACGACAATTATAGCAACTATTTCCACTACAACAGAAATTACTACTAATTAATAATATTAGTTACTACTGCAACTAATGCTACAATCAAATCAGTCGATCAAAATTTATATAGCACCTCTTTGAGTTCCTTACTCAAATATTAGTAAGACTTGTAACAATAATAAACAATAATATATACTATAATAACATATCTCCGGATTCAGTTTTGAGGAAATATACTTATTATCTAACATGGAATAAAGTACGAAATTTAATAAAAATAATAATACAATTCCTAGCACTAGGACTGCCTCGGCCCAACTTCAGACGTTTGCAGTGGTGGTCCATACACTTGGAATGACGTTAACTCGTAACTAGATGCCAAACTAACGACTGGATTAATCTGTATCTCCCTCTTACAACAATTCAGGCGATTCTTTCCCCTTGAGGCTTCGTGGCTGCTGTACGAGAATGCCTCTGAATAGTTAAAGGTGCTTTATAAATTAATCGATATATGGAGAAAGGCAATTTCATTACCAGCGCATCGTTGCGAATTGCAGACGTCAGTTTCCTGACCAGACCCGATGCAAGGGCGACCGTTGTGCTTCGGAAGGGGATTACTGCACGTCCTGAAACGCCTCCGCTGGCCACCGCCACACGTGACTGTACAATCGCCCCACGACGACCACTCCGCCCAGTTGCCATGGACTACACAACGACAATATCATCATCATCGTCATTGTCATCATCATCCTCAACGTCGTTGTTAACAAATTCATGATTAATATCAAAATTAACATCGCTATCATTATCACTAGTTAGAGTGATTACTGCTTGAAGAAGCCAGATTAAATTATAAATGATAAGGATAGTTGATAATGGATTCTGTTTATAAATTAACAACAATTACATTTAAATCAAAAGCGATTACCTTGATATGAGCAACGACTTTTGTCAACAAATGCAACCATTATTTTCAAACAACAATTACTGTCAAACAAACAATAATCAATTCCAAACAAGCAACTCATACCTTCAAACAATTACTTTCACATGGTAACTTTCATAACAAATGATTATCTTCAAGTAAACGAACTTCAATAAGGAAATACTTTCAAACAGAAATTACTTTCAGACAACGATTACCTTCAAACAATTAAAGATAATTTCAAAAGAACAGCCTTACCTTCAAATGACAATATAAAAATATAATTAAATAGAATAGATAATAGAATCATATAGACAATTGATTAGATAGAATTGCACTTGAGAATAGAATCATATAGACAATAGATTAGATAGAATTGCACTTGAGAATTGAATCATATAGACAATAGATTAGATAGAACTGCACTTGAATGCAAACCTGGACAGTCTTCCTTGTTGCAGTAGTCGATCTGGTGATCTGATCCCGGACAAAACCTTCCATCTTTCGATGGCGGAGGAGAGTCGCATCTCCTCTTTCGATTGCGTGTTCCTCCGCCACAGGAAAGAGTGCAGGACGTCCATTCTGTCCACGAGCCCCAGCTGCCGTTAACTGCAGAACCCACAGACATATAGAGCTCATCATATTGTCTTGGATATCAAGATGGCTATTTGGAAAATTTAACGATAATCTGAGTGGAAATTTTAGACGTCTTTAAAGCCATGAAGAATATTCATAATACACCTGAGATTTTCTAATATAGTCTAATTATTATTCAAATTAAATTAGCTTCCGTTTCAAGTTTACATTTCAAGTGATTACGATATGAGATTCTTAATTATTTTAGCTGTGACATCTAGGTATACATTTCTGCACACATAATTATTCACCATTAAAAAAGCTTAAGCAAATTATCGACAGAATGATTTTGGAGAGTGAATTGATCGGAAGACGCAATTAAGAAGGTGTTTTAATGGAGTAACAATATACAATTGAATAATTACGACAAGTGTCAGACTACAGAGTAACGAAAGACCTAGTATTATATTCTGTCAAAAGCAGCACTGAGTAAAAAGTAGACCTATTCCATTTACCATTAAATCTTACAATGTCGATAACTTTCAAATGAGCAATGATTACTTTAAATGGAAGAAGAATTACTTTAAATGGAACAACGATTACTTTAAATGGAAGAACAATTACTTTAAATGGAAAAACGATTACTTTAAATGGAAAAACAATTACTTTAAATGGAAGAACCATTACTTTAAATGGAGAAACAATTACTATAAATGGAAGAACAATTACTTTAATGGAAAAACGATTACTTTAAATCGAAGAACAATTACTTTAAATCAAAGAACAATTACTTTAAATGGAACAACGATTACTTTTAAAAAACAATGACTCTGAAACTTATTACGGTTCCTTTCAAACAATGACCAATATTCAAACAAACAGCGATTCCTTTGAAAGATCCCATTTAAACGAACGATCACTTTAAAGCAAAAGATTACATACATACGAACAGCGACTACTTTTGAACAAATAAACAATTGCTTTCAAAGAACCGATTACTTTGAGACACATTTTCAACGATTACTTTCAAACAAACGATACATACATTTGAACGATTATCGGTACTTTTATAGAAAAACAGCACACCGAATGCCTTGGATACCTTCGCAGTCGGTCTCTTTGCACGACCGTCTGTCTGTGTCTATTCCGATGCACTCCCTTCCTCCGTTCTCCGGTCTTGGTCGGTCGCATCGTCTGTACCTGTCCTGCGTGCCCTCCCCACACGTCTCGCTACACGGTCTCCATGGCGACGAGTCGCTCCACCCACCTTCGACTGATGATCAACCAATCACAGATGAGCTCATTGTAAAGACAATTGTGACACCACATTTACATGGCGTCTGTTTATATTTCTATGTAGGGCATCCATATGCTTGCATGTGTGTACGAGTATGTGATGTATACATGTATCACAATAGTCTGCATGTGTAATTGTGCATAATATGTTAATGATGCTTGCATCTTACATGCATATCAAGGTATTCATATAACCTGCATGCTTATGTGTATGAATTAATGAGGCTGTGCATATATGCAATGCATGAATGCACGCATTAAGAACTTTACTCAATAAGTACTATAAACTACGGTCAAGCAGAATACAACATGAGAAGGCCCCTGACCATTGCTACTTGATTCTAACAAGCAGCCATTTGGAAGTGCCATCACAGAGGGGCTGGTGGACGATGATTGGCCCAATGTGAACATCGAGTACATTCATGTGGCCCACACAGGGTAAGAGTAGAAGCCAGTGGACAACCATGGGCCTAACAAGGACCCAAAGCCAATTCAGTAGACTTAAATTGAGCCAACAAGTAGTAGCTGGTGAAAATCTATGGCCAATGATGTTGACCCGGAGTTCATTTAATTGGCTCACAGCTGGCCAACAGAACCGAGCCTTCTCTGTTGTAGGCCCCTCGACCTGGAATGGACTCCCTCTGGAACTCCACTTCTTGCCAAGGTCCATCTCGCCAGGGTTCTTTTCTTATCTTAAGACTGTTCTGTTTAGCCGCGCTGGAGTTGGGAGCGCCTCTGAGTAGTCTTCTTGAAGGGGAGCTATATATAAATGTTCGAAATGAATGAATGAATGAATCAGTTCGTGGAAAAGATGGGCCAAATTTGGTTACCTGGGCATGGACGTACGTTACAGCGGAGTTTCTCGACTGCCTCTCCCTGGCACCTGCGACCGCCGTACTGGGGCGTCGGGTTGATGCAATCCCTCGACCGGGATTGGAATCCAGAACCGCACGACTGACTGCAAGGATCAAACTCCGTCCAATCCGTCCATCCTCCATCGACTGTGCAGCATACAGACAGACATACAGTTAACTATTAATATGTATAGTTTCATTTAGGCACATGTGTGTGTATCCAATTATTGTTTTTATTATTAAACAATTATTATTATTGTAAATATGATAATGACAAAAATAATCATTGTATTACCATGATTGCCTGTTAATTAAATAATTTATATTATGTAACTTACTATTGGGTGACCCTTGTTAGTCGGCAGGGGCTTCTATCCCCCCAAGCAGCCGGGCTCAAAAGTTCATGACTTTCCATTTCTCCCCTCAAAAATATTCTCCCATCCCATCTGACCAGTCAGTCTTTCCCCCCATATTTTTGAAAATTATACATTATAAAATGTTCCACCCACTGTATTCCACTGGGCGCACTTGCGCCCGTTTGGTATAGGGATAGAAGCTTCTGTTAGCGGGCTCTGGCCCTATTAGGACTCTCCCTTTGCTTCTTTTTCCATGTGAGTTACAAGTTTGTGAAATCCATGCATTGCATTGGTACAATAAAAGGTGTAGTTATGGTTATCATTATGGACAAAATTATCATTAATATTGATGCCATAATTACGAACTTACTCAAATTCAATTCAGTTCAATTCGATTGACTTGAGAAGCAACACACAAACAAAACACGGTAAGACAGTCTACACCAGAAATTAAAAAAAGACATCTCATAACAAGCCACATCAAATCATAAAGTGACAGATGGATAAGAATCTCAAACAGGGCTTACTAATATCACTAAGTTACCAATAGCCCTAACAATATTTCGAATTAACATTACTACTACCAAATTAATTATTGCTACATGATTATTATGGGGCGCTGTAGTGTAGTGTAGTGGTTAAGATCGCCACCTTGCAACCGAAAGGTAGCAGGTTCGAATCCCACCCGCCGCATAAGGACCTGGAGCTCGTTGCGCTTCGGCATGTAAACTCCGACACACCTCCGGGATGTAGTCGAGACCGCCTCTGAGTAGTAGGGGACTTGAATGAGCGGTATAGAAATGTGTGAATAAATAAATATTATCGCTACAAAAATCGTATGATTGCTAAAGCTATTATTATCATCATCATTTTATCAATCATCATCAGCAATCACATCATCTTCGTTAACAGCTTGAATCTTTACTTGGACAGTGCTGTACGAGGCATGGCTTATTCTCCTTGACTGGACCACTGCAAGGTCTGCCACCATTGGCCGGTTCTGGACCATCGCAGACCCTGGTCCTCACTCGAGACCCGTCGCCACACGTCACACTGCAGTCCGACCAGACGGACCAACCCGAGTACTGACCATGAACTACAACGAACAGCACGCCCATTGTTAACCAGATGATCTAATAATAATAATAACAATATTAAACATAAATATAATCTTCAAGAGTGACTCTATAAAAGATAATAATTCTTCATTTCTAGATTTTACTCCAGACAAATTGTTGTTGTGTAACAGCAGAAAAAAGAGGCGGTATATTCCGGTAAATGATAATGATAATCAACAATCCTGCTCCTAAAGACAATTTTCGATTACAAATCCCGAGGGATCATTGATACTTCAAGTTATAAATAAATAAATAATAATTATTGTAATAATAATAATATTATATCTTAGGCGTTAGATAATTCCCTGAGGGATCATTTATACCCAGGGCAAAAAAAAATTATTTCAATAATTATTGTACTATAAGTCATTCCAGAACAAGGCTTTTTAATTATTGCAATCCCGAGGGACGAGGGATCACATGTACCTTGAGGAAAATGATAATAATTGTAATCGTTGTTTATTGATGTTCTAGCTGAGATGATACAGTATTCACGGTTGTAGAGTCTGTACTCTGTACATATAGATGAATGGATGGATGACCATCAGTTACAACAGGAGTCGAATTCAACTGTCTCGTAGACAAGCAAGGTGCACGACACATAATCCTGTCTACAGTCTGCCTGATTGAGTGTCTGTCTTTGTGGGTATTTGTCTGTGTCTGTCTGTCTCTGTCTGTCTGTCGTGCGTCGAGTAGGAATAGACAAAAGTAGACCTTGAACGGTGAGATTGGCCGTGACTAGGATGGAGCCGAGACCGTTGCGAGCCATACAGATGTAGAGTCCGGAGTCGGACAGTTGAGACGCAATGATTCTATACGATAAACACAAAGCATATCTCACGATCAAGCAGTTCTCATTGAAATTAAAAAGTATCATCATTCTCTGATTCCACCTCATCAGGTCAGAGATCAAAGCACTAAATGACTCTCAACATACAATTGCATTGCATTGTTATCAAGTATTTATATAGCGCCTCTCATTGTGTGACACGGTGGCCGATCGTGTAGCGCGTAGCAGGCGATTCATGGTTCGATCCCGTGTAATGACCTTGGGCAAGTTGTTTGTGCACACGTGCCTCTGTCACCAAGCAGTACAATAATGGTACCGGCGTAAGTTGGGAAAGAAACGGCAAAGTCCTGCGACATACCATCCCCATGTCCAGGACCTTGCAATGGTCAGATTAAAACAGAGCTTTTCGCCCCAAATTGGTGCCAACTGATATTCACACAAATCTCTATTAATATCGGATCATAGAAATAAATGGATGTGGAGGTGCCCAGTTTTTGTGTTGAAAGCTATTTAATGCATAATTTGCTTGGACAGGTTCTAATAAAATCAGTTATCAATTTAAACCCATTCCACAAACAAATGTTTTGAATTGAAATGAATTTGCAAACCTGAGAGAGTTGTTGGGCATGATGGTGATCCTGTCTTCCGTCTGCAGGGTTCGTCTCTCCTTCCTCCAGGTCATCTGCGGCGCTGGTTCGCCCTCCGCGACGCAGTCCAGCACCACGATCTGACCGCGATCGACCGTCATGTTGCGCGGCTCGATCTTAAACGTCGGAGGAACTGTTGACGCAACACACAAGACGAACTGTACCAGGTTTTGTCCTGACCGACCTCAGTTCATTGTCCCTACATAAACCTACTCCGACCTCTGACCACCACAGACTTGCCTCTGGACAACCCTTATGATTTGACGCAGCGCTCTAGAATTGGCTGGTGCTTTGCGCTTGGCCACACTCAGCACTCTAGAAGTTTTGAGATTACGATTACGATTACTACTATCCTTTACCATACCTTGAATTTTCCTTACCTTGTCTACAAAATCTACGCTTTATAAAGTTGCAAATACAATACAGACGTTACCTAACATTGTTCTTGGTAAGTAAGTAAGTGAGTAAGTAAGCATATCCTTTATTGATCCAATTGCTAACCACATTTTGGTTTACACATGTTGTTACACATGTCAAGACCACTATGATCCAGACTTGAAAAGGTGAACCCTTGCTAGCACAGGTTACCGAGGTGTATTTAGGGACGGTTTTACGCGTTCAAACCTTCAACAATGAAGTTTCAAAAAATAATACTTTTAAAGAGAAACAATATGTTTGGATAAAGATGTTGCAATTTTCAGACCACATTCAGCGGAAAAACCCCTTGAAAGAATTCCTCGCTATGCCTCTGCAAATCTCTCTCAGTGGAATTCACTTCCGCCTCGTATTCACTACTTCTTTCGTTCCGCAAGAATTTCTATGTCTATCCTTCATCTAAAAGTTCATCTCTTCTCTTGGGATCTTTGCACTGGTAGCACCTCGACAATACATTACCGAACCATACAAATTCTATAGACACATGTCTGTAAGCTGTGTATACCTCGGACAGTAAGGTAGGCAATTCCCTCAGACGATCCAGCATCATTCGTAGCCACACACTTGTATTCACCGGCATCATCATTCTGTTAAGCGAAGCATATTCATATTGTAAACTTTAACTGTTTAAAGTGATATAATTCTAACTGCAATTGGACTGTAACCATAACTGCCACTCTCTGTCCCAGTGATATATTCCCTCTTGCAGGATAGAGTAAATAATTACGTGTAATTCAGAGATAGCAACTCCCTATCGCAGAACAAGAAACTGTGCTTAATGGAAAGAAAGTTCATCATCATCTCTTTTTATTGCTCCCAATTCACATAAAGCAATTTATGCAAACACAGTTCATCAAAAACGGGATTCAAAGGGCATACACCCAAAAGGAACATTGTTCCGCTTAATTAGGGCTACCTAATTACGTTAC
>JAQFXW010000601.1:0-17832 GCA_034693945.1 Dendrobaena attemsi
TTTTGCTTGCAAGACGGCTGATTGGCTGTTATTAATAAGAAGTCGTTTTGATTGGTCAAGCGCAGTGGCCTGATGACATGCTATTTAAATGAGGATAGGCCTATTAAAGAGCTGATTGCACAAAGCAAGGTCATGTGGTATGAAAGCAGTCAGGGCCGTTTGAATTCCTTCATCATAGATAGGCCATACTCTCTCTAGTCAATACATTAAACTTGATGGTTAAACCCCGACTTGTAATTCTATTAATCATACTGCACGATCATTTTGTCCGATCGATGGCAGATTATTCCTGAGATGTGGTCTCACAGTGGAAAGGCGTATCCGTAGTGGGGTGAGCCCCTCACTGTTGAACAACCTTCCTCAATCACTTCATAGTATGCTTTCAGGTGGAGTGTCATTCTCCTCTCTCCAATTTCTGAAGGCCTTTCTTTTCCACTGGGAGCGCCTCTGAATTGCTCTGCAAAGAGAGGGGCTTTATAAGTCCTCAAATAAGATGGGATAGGATGATATAAGTGAAAAATATTTTACAGTGTAGGCTTGGGGAACTATGGCTTAATTTGACTTGTAGTGCGGTTGTTCAAAGCGTTCTTGTTACAAGTCAATTTCCTCATCAGTGATACAGAATTGCAAGTTTGGAAGAAATTAAAAATTAATATTGTCAGTCACATAGCTTGTGGAACACAGGGCCAGAGAATGGAGATAGCTAGAAGGAAGAGAACTCGTTGAAAGACCTGTGGTTATAGAGTGAGTGAAGGATTAGGAATCTTAAGCAGTTAGAAAGAAGTTGGAACTGAGCAGATCAAGCAATTATAAATCAATTAATCCAAATTTATAAAGCACCCTTCAAAGTCTCTAATCAGAGACGCTCCTGATCCAAGCCAATGAGTAGTAGAAGCATAAGGGGAAGAAACTAAGCATAGTATTAAAATTGCGCTGATTTCAGTTGTTTCTTTATCTTTAGCTCCTGGAAAGCAGATCATTGAGATTGTGAAGAAACTCGCGGATGCTGAGCAAGAGGTCATCGATCTTAGGTCAAGGGTTGAAGAGTCTGAGGAGCTGCACAAGATTGACCTGGAGGTCGCTCTGGACGCTCTCCGAGAAGATCTAACAAAGACCCACGGAGAACTCGTGGACAAAGTCAGACAAGAATGTATGTAACTCTTTAAAATGTATACTTTTCAAGCCTGTGATGTTTTGTGTGTAAGCCATTTAGAATTTTCCCATCATTTTGGTACTTCTGGCTGTTGGATATTATTTGGTTCAGTATTTAAGGTTGTTGCCATCAAGTACATCCAGGGATTTCTCTCATGCCTTCAAGTCGTCAGTTGACGGTCACATGAAATGAGACCAGGTAGTGAGAACTATGAACTGTTCGTAATGCTCACTTCAAACAAATCTGTTACTACTTTAACAAAAAGCTGCATTACCGGTTGTTTCTCAGTCACTTTCTGTGCACTCTCGTGTTTAAGGTGTAAAGTCAGTGAGAAATAAATCAGGCAGATGAACTAGTTAGAAGGGTTGTAGTCAACTGTTACAAATAAATAAAACAGATTTTAAGTGAATGTTACTAATAAATAATTGTTACTAAGAAATTAAATCGAGTTTAATTCAGTGTTAGTTTGTTATTGTATTTAACGCCATCCTAGTAACTGTCGGACGTAATACTCATTTTGGTAAGTTCGCTGGTGCACGGCACGTGTGCAATCATGCCTGGCGTGCTTCTGATGCTGTCGCTTCTCAATCGAATATTCAGAGATGTGACACTTGTAGGCCCTTTAGGTGGATGCTTGTTGTGGAGGGAGGGCAAATCTAAAATCTGCTGGATTAACCTTTTGCATTTGCGAAACAGAACCCCATGGGGATATTGCTGCTCTTTTACAAGGATGGCATTGTGCCGAGGGGCCATTGTTGAATGTGGCCATTGTTGAAAGTGGCCCTTGAACAGACACAAGCCGATCGAGTGATGAACTCTTAGGCGAAAAGCAACAGTTTGCACATTGGCGCCAGTCAAGCGTAACCACGGAGCTGCCCTCTATGTCAAACAGTATAATTAAAAGGTGCTTGGGTGTGTGGATGTGTAGGAAAAGCTGTCTACTTCTAGTCAGTGTCTAGTAGTTATGTCTAGTCGTTATGCATAACTAAAGCTGTAATTCATGTATTATAGATCCAAGAGTATTGTACCTGTTGAACTATAGGTGTAGCTCTTTGAAGGTTTACATCTGTGGTTTTGACATTTAGAATTGTAAACATAAAAATTCCATAATATATAATTATATTATATATATAATATATATAATTTTTGTGTATATTGTAAATGTAATGCATTTGAATATATATATGTATACATGCCTATTTGTGCATGTACTTCAATTGTGCATAAATATGTAATATGCCTATTTGTGCATGTACTTTTATTGTGCATAAATTTATTTTATGCAATGTGTTTATAATTATGTGTGCAAGGACTTGTACAACGTGTACGTCTGTATCAGACGGATATGTTTTCAAGTTTTACCTGTTGAGATGCATTGTAGAGACCTAAAAATGCATGTACACATTTATATCTGTGTGTACGTGTACGACGCAAGTATAATATATACATGTATAATTGTATACACTATTTCTAAGCTGAGATTCATATAGTGCCAGTTTATCAAATTGCCCCTTTGGTGGCTGTCTATAAAAGGAGAGGTGTTTATCTGGATCTGAGTTTGTTGGGGAGCCTAAAAAGTGTTAAGAAGAATGTTCTTGAATAAAATGTCTTCGGAAGAATGACAACAGTATTGCTCCTTAATAGTTGACACATATGAGAAGGTCAGCAGCAAAAGTGGAGCCAGTAAAGAGTGAGAGATGCTTTTTAGTGGTTATATTTGAACTCTTTCAGATTAGGTCTAGGCATTGCCTTTTGTTCATGGACATTTGTTAAGAATTTCTTAAAAGGACTTGTGACCGACTTAAATGACACAAGATCTCAGAGCAAATGAAAATTTCGTGTATTGTGAATGTAATGAGGTGACACGGTGTCAGCTTGTTCTGAATTGTGTGTACCCTGCATGAGACTTGAGTTACATTGTTGAACTGTGCTTGACCTCAGAGGTCATGTGACCTATCTTTGGTGCCTCTTTATCCGGTACACTTCATGTGATTAGTGATTAATGTTATATATCTGTGGAGCGATCTCCACTGCCAAACGATTGCAGAGTGCGACCAATTAATTCAAGTTCAAACATTATTATTTGTTGCAGACAAATGATTTCCGCTTGATTAGATAACGATAAGTTATGCGATAATAAAGGCACACATGGCTTTATTTACAGACCACTTTTTTTTGCTGACGCCTGAAGGACCTTCATTTTTGGGTAACTGGTTATGTCCGCTTGTCTACAACTAAATCTTTCCAGTGGTGTGATGATAAATGAGTCATTTGTACATTTTAAATATTATTGGGAGTCTAAAGCTATTTTATGCTGAGCATTTAAAGTTCTTCCTTTGGTTTGCCGTGACAGAGTTACTGTACAAGTTGTGCTCTCTGTACGCGTACTTCTGCGAAGTTGAGAGAATTGTCTGCTGCTTTAAGTCAGAGCTGTATTTTTAAATATTCAGACCTTGGTTTTCGTCTGCATTTCTTTTCCTGCACCACAGATTCTGTTGTATGTCGTGAGTTGAAGGGAGGTTAAGTTGAACACAGAGTGCAGTTCAGCATATGTGGTCAGTGAGAGAGAATGCTTAACGGGGCATATTATACATGGACGATGCCTTTGCATCTCAGCATTATTCAATTTGTTTCTGGTCACTTTGGATTGTCAGATTCTCTGACATTGCGTTTTCTTGTGACAAATTGCTTTATTTCTTTTCTGTAGCTAGGATTTAGTTTGAAACTGCAGACAGGTGAAACCTGCTACATGTCTTTTTAGAGTTCAGTTGTGTTACATGCTTGCACACATGTAAATGTAATTACACACGTATGCAGAGACATGTATATGTTCGTGTTTATGCATCATATGTACAGTTATTTTCATGCATATCTAAATAAAATCGATATCCTTTCCTTTTTGCATACAACTGCCAAAACTAGTCTACATGCAGCTCTGATAAATTTGTAATAAGTCACATTATACAGATTTTCAATCTGTAGAAGTGTTACGTACTTTTGATTTGGTGGAAAAGTTTTATGATGTGTCATATTTCATAAATAAATTCAAATTGCTTAAATGTTCTCTGCCAACTATGCAGAATTGTTAAAAAGCCACTCAATGTGGATTTGACTATTTTGCTGCCCAGATACACTTCTAACACTTTTTTGGCATGTAATACAATCACCTGTGATCATCGATTAGAAACAGTTTCCTGTTTATTTCATAAGGTGAATTTTTATAATATGAAACTTTAATGCCTCTTGTAAATGAAAACTTGCAAACGTTTATGATATGCAGATGCAGGTTTCCGTTTGAAAATTTGGTGCAAACTGCTGCATTTTATGGCATGTCATTTTGCATAAAATGAGAGTAAAATAGAAAGGATTTTAATTTTATTTGATTGCAGAATAAGTATACATATATATTCTTGTGAATAAATTGAATGCGCGTACTGAGGCAGTGCCTGCACGCAGTGCCCGAAACACAGACCTATATATATAAGAGTTTTGTATATAATTTAATTGTAGATTGGTTACATGTGTTTTCATTCTTGAGTCTGTGTCGCGCTGACATTGCGTGCGCGCATCGTCATGTTTAATGCCGAGTACAACGTCTACTGTGATCTGACCATCTATTGCATGTCTACATATTACCGATTACGGTGCTCAATCTCAAAGACAGGACCTATGTTGTTTCATACCACCTCCTACCTTACTATTCAGGATCTGAATAGCTGTGTATTGAACTCTGTACATTATTATATTATTATTATTATATATACAGCATATTATATATAATGTCTGTTTGTATATATTTAGGCGTTTAAGATTTTGTTTTTGCATTCGCTGTTACGTGGTGTTGTCATTGCTTAAGACTTATTGGTAGTTGGAAAGTGCTGAATACTCCATCTTAATTAGTGGTATTGATGTCTGGCTGGCCCAAACTTAAACTCCTTGTTAAAATTTTACCCACACGTAATCTTGAGAGTTTTTGTATTCAAACCTGATGTCCTAGTCTTTAATTCTGTTGTCAACTTTCTGATTGGAGATGCAAATAGCGACGTATCTTTGTGATTGAATGTACGTTTGAAAGATTCAGTCGAGTTTCACGTTATTGACAAAAACAGAGTTTATTTGGTTTTGTTGGATTACTAACAGATATGATCACCACATAACCAATAAGAGTCAAACTCTCATTACACATTATGTAATAGTACCTTGAGGTGATGGTTGGAACAGGGCGGGCAATTATTTTAGTGCCTTTAAGGTTGTTCACAAACTTGCTGCTACACTATCGTAATTGATGTTGGAGACGTTAATGATCAAACATTCATCAAGTTAGTGTGCTGAGATAACTAGAAACAGTCACTGGTATCGGATCAAAGCATTTGTAAAGCGCCTCTCGTGCTGTTGACCATTCAGAGGCGCTAGTAGGATTCCATACATATGCACAACCCACAAAATGACCTACTCAAAATCATGTGCTACCTATTGACGCTTTAAAGACATTATTTGTGTTCTTAAAGGCATTGGGAAAACGACGTTTCTCGGCGTTAGTCTTGCGAGTTAAACAAATTGATAGAATTGAGGGAATTGATTTCAAATGAACAAACTGGAGCAGAGTCTGGATTAAAATTCTGCTCATTCGCATACATACAAACATGTAATTGTAGATAAATATGAATCTAAGTTCATACAGAAAGTTAACAGTTATATTCTGTTAACATAGTCTTCGTAGTTATTGAGTAAACCTCTCTTCAAATGCTCCCATTGCAACAGCTGTCTTACACACAACGACCTTCAGAGACACTACTTGCAATTCGAGGTTGTAAAAATAACAATGCTGACCTTCTGAAGGCTTCCATTGCAAAAACGTTTGCATTGGAAGGGTCACCTGAGCACGACCAATCCTTTAGAAAGTCCCAGCAGAATGGAGTGAGTTGATTGCTATAGTTGAAGGGTGAAAGGATTGATCTGTTGTATTATACTACAATGACAGGACAGCCTTCAAAGTTGTCATATTGTATTGCTACAGTGATTTGTGGGCAGCTGTGAACCCAGAAACATGGCTGTCCAGGCTAGTGCCCACTTTTTGGCATAGTAAACTTGTCTGTCAGAGCCAGTGGCCACTTATAGATTCGACACACGTGGCTGTCATTTATATAAGCAAGATAAATAATTATGATAAAGCTGTTTTTAAATGGTCATAAGCACTTACAACATATCGGAAAAATAAAAGAAATTATTTTTTCTGTATCATTGAAAATAAATTCATTAAATTTTAGTTAGCTATTTGGCCATGTGGCTAGGAGTGAGACCTTGGCCATAAAATTATGTCATGTTCCAGGAAGGAAATGAATTGTGGCTAGACTGCTCGAGAAAGTAGAAGTAAAAGAAATGTAAACAACTGCCGTTTTTGAGCGGTGCCCATCCCAAACCTAGATAAGAAAGCAGAGCGATGCTAAATAATTGCTAATCATAATTGCTATGACACAGAGTGTTTCGGTAGTGACTGAAAAGTGAAGTGAAGGGTGTAAAAAACGAACTATATTTATGTTTTGACACATTTCTATACCACCCTTTTCAGTCCACTACCTGTATTCTTACTGCTGAGCTACTGAGGATTTTATCCCTTGCACTGGATTGCAATACAATACAACTTATACTTATAGTGCACCTTAAAATGAAGTCTTACTCATAGGACTGGGTGTATATGATAGTAATTAATAACTAGTCGTGATGCTGGGAGAATAAATTAGTTGTAAGTTTAGTTTTAAAAGTATTATTTAAGGTGGATTTTGTTAAATGTTACTCTTAAAGAGTTGCACTTAGATAGTCAATGTTGACCCGTTACATTTTTGCAAATGCTATTTGAGATCATAACAATCAATTTATTTTGTGTAATTGGTTCAATATTATATTCAACAGTAACCAGTTTTACTTAGATATGAACACATAAAACTATACCTAGCTTAGGACACTATTCCAAATATTTCAGATAATGTCTTGACAAGTGAAATGAAAGTAAAAGAAGTCCAACTGTAGAAATTTAAGCTTATTTCTCGAGAACTTTTACAGCTATAACTGCAGATCCCTGAAGTTTTAATTACTCATTTTTAAAGCTTGTGTTTAAGCCTGTTTCGTTGTTCTCTGCTATTGCCTGTTCATGGTCGGATAGGTGATGACTGCTTGCTCAGTTAAGGCTTTATCAGTTTAAGAAGACGAACCTTGCCCTGCCGCCCTTGATGACAGCTTGATAATCACAATGCTGTGGGCAGAGATAAGGCCATAGAAGTGTAGATTAGTATGTTAGACGGCTGGACCATCCTATTGCGATTTTTAAATGAGCATTACTCAGACTGGATTACTGCTGCTTTCGCTTGAAAACCTGCTTTAGCTGAGTATACATTGCAAAGTAATCAGGTACGTGTATTATTGTTTTTCAGCTACAAAATGTTCCATCCATGTTTATAGTGCAATCATCACATTTATATATTTTTGATCTTGTTTACACTGTCTGTTTTAAATGCACTATGAACAATTCAAGTTGCAAAGAGGTTTGCTACCTGATAATCTCCACGGTAAGAACCAGTACTGGTATTATAGCTGGAGAGGCTGTGGCCATTGTTCAGAAGATTCTTGATGCTTTCTCAACATGTGGATGTCTTCCAACTGTCTTTGCTTGAACTGCTCCAAAGCCCTTTGTATCTGGCTTGGTGACTGCAGCTTGCCAAACTTTATCTCTCTTCCTTGTGCCAGCGCTTTCTGAACTTTTCGTTTTCTTGTTCTGTCAAGGATTTAGGGTTGTTCTAGATCAAGAGCTTATCCTTTATGATCATGTTATGCCATTTCCCACCCTAAGAGGTGCTAGAGCTCTTCACCAACTCCGCACTATCCGTGGGTCGCTCTCCTCCCTTGCTCTGCTGACCCTCATCCATGCTCTCATTTGCATCAGAATTGACTATGGCAATGCAGTTTTTGCTGGTCTATCAGTGACTAATTTCATAAAGCTTCAATCTGTTTTGTAGGCTGCTGCCCGTTTTATCGGAGGCATCCCTAAATTTATCAGTATCATCCTTTACTAGGGACACCTTGCACTGGCCTCCAGTCCAATAGCGCATCCACTTAAAAAATCCTCTTTGTTATGAGAAACTGTGTTACTGGCTGTGCTCCTCACTACCTCGTGAATCTCTGAACCGGTCTCTGCTACCTGGCTGCAGCTTCCTTCGGTTCCTCTACACCTTCTATTTTTCCCTCGCATGAGATTCGTTACAGCTCAATCCCGAAGCTTTGCCGTTGTCGGACCTTCTGCGTGAAACTGTCTTCATCATGACCTGAGGCTAGAGCTTCTCTTCCCCCCCCTCAGCATTTCACCAGCGTCTGAAGACTATGGTGTTTAGCAGCGCCTCGATCTAATTGGGTTGTTACTCTTAAGAGGTGCTGCTTGCGCTCTATAAATTGAAGCTTACAATTACAATTATTGTAAATGTAAGCGTATAGATGTTAAAAGGTTGCATGCTAATGGTAGACCCCTAATTCATAATTGGCCTAGGTCCATGAACCCTCTGGAACTATGGCTAATCTGTTGAAGGTAATGGCCATCTTTGATGCCTGATAGCTTCTGATAGTTGTTACCTAGTTAGAAGATAAGCTGTTCAGTGTTTCTGTTAACATTTGTGAATCACACTTTGTGAGTTTGATATTGGTATGCAAAAGAACACCAGTTGATCTTGCAACTATTTAACATCTGACTTCATAGATATGAGTGTTCTTCAAACAATTATTAGTGATTTCTATAGTACCACTGCCTCATGCAAACGCATCAATTGATGCACAGGATTCGTACAGTTTAACCATGGATTGACCTCCCCAGTTTTTGATCTGGCATCAGAATGGACAAGGAGTTTGGATACTGCTGTCTTGATTTGGTATAGCGCGGGTGAATAAGCTGATCACCTCCTTGACGTGTCTTTCGTGTGGCACTGGGAAATTTTTAAGACTTACATTACATTTCTTCCAGTACATTAAGTTTCGCTATCATAAATTCTTGTATTCCTGCCAGAAAGTTTGTTGGAACAGAACTAGAGGTGCCTGACAATAATTATCTTGCAGATCTCTCAATACTTTCATTCAACAGTTGCCTACAGTTTTCTTCAGCCTTTGAGAAATTTGTTTGTATTGTAGGTTAACAGAAATTATCAATTTGCCATACACGTGTGTTGTCTGGAATTATAGAAATACAATAGGTAGGTCAAACTTGTTATGGAAATGTCATGCTTCTCTAAAGTGTAGCGAAGACTTGTCTATTTTAGGGCTTCTTCTGAAGTTGCATCTGAAAAATAAGTTACATTTAGAATACAGATTCTCTAATAATTAGAAATCATATGGATTATTCGAACAATTCATGAGAATTTTGACAAAGGACAGAAATGTTTCTGATAAATATTTTGGGAAATGACATTTGAATACGAGAAAACATAGAGTATGGTAAACTAAGGCATATTGTACAGGACACTGTGTGAGAAACTTCAAAGGAGCGGCAGAAAATAGTTGTATGCTGTTGATTTTCTGATGTCTTTCTGCAATGTTTTTGTTTGCAGATCTGCTGAAAAAACAACTGATTTAGAATGCTTCACAGTTTTGTCCTGACTCTCCTTACTGTTGAAATCATTCTGGCAAGCGATAGTATGTATATTGTAGACAACTTTTATATTGATTTTGATTATTGTGTTGTATTGTATTTGTGTATTTCTATACCGCCTCTTAAAGACCACTGCTACTTAGAGGCGGTCTCGACTACAACCTGCAGGTGTGTCAGAGTTTTACACGCCGAAGCGCTTGAGCAATTGTGAGTGAAGGACTTGCTAAAGGTCCTTATGCGACGGGTGGGATTCGAACTTGCAACCCATCGGTTGCAAAGCGGCGATCTTCACCACTACACTACCACACCCCACAATGATTATGATTGTTAAAGGGTACAAGGTGAAAGAATTAGCCATTTACTTTCTATCCATGATAAGCAATAGAAATTCTGTGTAGATTGGAGTCAGGTGGTGTGTATCTTGCAAAGTGTTGACCAAATGTAAGTGATTTTGTTTGCTTCATAATTACTCTGACTTTCTCTTTGAATTGCTGCATCCCTTGGCTCAAGATTTATCAATTGTGACCTTCATCCCAAAGGTACTTGAAGGGTTGTGGCTAACAGGATTAGCTGTTGCTAATCTTATCACTCCCATTTGTTTTATTTCCAAATGGCGTATAATGACTACCTAAGATTTTGCTGCTTGATGTTCATGCTCGTAATATTGTGCATGCACTTTCGTTGGGCAGTTGAAAACTGTTTTCAGCTGGACTGGGCAAGGATTGCCTCTTGATAATTAGCTGTCTTGGAGAGGTGCTATGTAAAATGGGAGAATGAATATGGTCCATTCATTAGGCCTATAAGGATAATGAACAGTCACTGCCTTCATCGTACTTGACCTACCTTTAATACTACTTCCCTTTTCTGAACATAAGGTCAGTCTCTTCGATTCTAATTTCAACTGGTTTCCATCATACCCGTTCCTGCAAGCTGAATCTGTGTTTACATTATAAAGACAATCTGACATGTTTGGGACAACAGTACTCTGTATGCTTGCATCCTTTACGTGTCCTTTTCCGTATCCATTTGTTTTCACCTCTCTGCATGTATTACGGCTTGGTATGTGTGACTATGTCTTTGGCATTTGGTGCACAAAAGAAGGCTAAAAAGATGTGTGCTTATGCATTGAGGGTTTAAATGAATATTCTTTCACTTAAATGTTTTTCCATGTTAGTGCGAATGCCACCTGACATCTCTGCTGGACCACCTCCTGAAATACTATATCGTGACACTGAGACCATCAGGCTGGAATGTTTATCAACTGGATATCCAAAACCAAGGTATTCATGAATATTAATCTGTTAACCAATTTTTACGATGCATTTCTTGAAGGTTAATAACAGACCGATATTAATAAATGTTTATGGTGGATCCAATCACAAATCATTGTCCACATTGCATAATCTTCTCTCACTATTCAAATCATCACTGTTTTGTCTAGTTTTAAAGAACAATTATGTGGATTAATTATTGCCAGTGTTATCCAAAGCAGTCAACTGAGTGTACGATCTTAGTAAGTACAATATGCTAAGTACCGATATTGTTATCTTTAATTCCCTACTGTCTGCAATGCCATTCTCTTTCAGGAAATATAAGATCATTGTTATGGCTGGCATAACTCCCAGTTATGGCTGGAAGCTATTTAATGGAAGGTTCATTGATCTTTCTTTCAATATATATAGTGGGGCGCGGTAGTGTAGTGGTGAAGGTCGCCGATTGCATCCACCCGCCGCGTAAGGACCTTGAGCAAGTCCTTCACTCACAATTGCTCATGGCGCTTCGGCGTGTAAACTCCGACACACCTCTGGGCTATAGTCGAAACCGCCTCTGAGTAGTAGGAGACTTGAAGGGGCGGTAGAGAAATGTGTGAATAAATAAATAAATATAATATATATCAATATATGTAATTATGTAAACATATTAGTATATATTCGTTTCAGTCATAAAAACTTTAGATTGCACCCCTTCAAAATCTTATCATTCATGGTAATTGTCTGCAGAGGGACAATGAACAGCAGCAAAACAGATGTAAATTTATTAACAGTTCCAGTGAGGGAAGGGAGGTGTCGGAAGCTGTTTTAAAAGAGATGTAATCACTGTCATTTGTGACTTTCCATTGTCTCCTGCCAGACGTTTTTGTTTTTTGCATCAAAAGACTTTCTCACCTGCTTTAATTGCTTTATATTTGAAGTGTCCTGGTACTGTTATATTTTTCTTTGTGTTCCTATATATTTTTCACCTAGATTCGACTGGGAAAAAGATGGAGTTCTGATGGATCCAAATAGTCAAGATTTCCGTTGGGTCGAGCCACATATCAGTGGAACCATAGATATTATATCAGCATCACGTTTGACCATGGGTTATTACCAGTGCCTGGCCGTAAACAACTACGGAACTGCTATGTCCAACGTTTCCTTTCTTCAGATGGCTTTCCTTGCATCGTTTACAACATCCCCTAATCCGAAATTATATTACCTTATGGAAGGCGACGGCCACATGCTGCCTTGTGAACAACTAAAGAGCATACCGAGCGCCACCTATTCGTGGGCACTTGCAATGTCCATGGCTGATGAAAATCCAGTGGCACTGGTGATTAATGAACGGGTTCAAATTGACAGCAATGGTGAGCGTTGCTTGTCATTATAATGTTATTATAATGCGGCACTTTCCAATCATAGTTCAGTGTAGCCCTTTTATTTCAATTAAATTAAGATAACTAGGCAACTGACTGAATTCTTGCTTGTCTCAGTGCTTACTCATTTTCGTACTTCTTTCTGATAATTAATATTCTTAATTCCATTGTTATTTTAGGAAATCTGCATTTTTCGTATATTAGGAAAGATGATGAACAGTATAGAAAGCTTTACAAGTGCCACGTTTTCAACTCTTTTCTGGATCTGGCAATAGGTGGCAGCTATGCCAACTTATCTGTCACTGGTAAGTTTCACTGTATCTGTCTAATTAATTGTAATTGCAAGTTTCAATTTATTAAGCGTCTCTTACAAAACAGAAGCACTCCCTATCAAATCACAGATAGAGGCATTGCTGAACAGCGTAGTCTTCAGGTGCTAGTGAAATGCATGGGGAGAGGGAGAGAGATTAGACGATTATAGAAGAGAAGATTAACCCGTAGTCTTCAGGTGCCAGTGAAATGCAGGGGGAGAGGGAGAGAGATTAGACGATTATAGAAGATTAACTTTGATGTTAAACACCATACAATATAAAGTGCACATGGTTACAGTTCACAATTTTAAAGGAAAACTTGTTAAGTTGTTGTGTTTAATTTCAGTACTGAGCTACACATGCTGATTAGTGCATGTATATGATTGATGCGAACTACAGATTACTGTAATCAAATGTAAATGATTAGATGTTCATTAGAAACAAAAAGTGCACTCGTCTGCAACTTTTACAGTGGTTTTGGTGAGCAGGGGAATTCCACCGCATGCATTTCAGGGTATTATTGCATTGTGGAAATGCAAGCAAAGGGTAGTTGTATCGCCATTCCACACTACATTAATCAAATAATGCTCAGATGAATGGAAAAGTGACCAACATGCTAAAGCAGTTTGCACTTTGGCTTGTTCACACCAACTCATAATCAGGGCTGGAGTTGGGAGTACCTCTGAGTAGTAGTCCAGTTGAGTAGAAGAGGTGCTACAAAAATGAATGAATGAATCAGGACTCTTTCCTGCTAACAGCACCTCATCCAGGATTGACATTCGACAGTTGAAATCATGCATAGATTTCATGACCTGTACCGAATTGAGGACAAAGCGCCTAATCACAGGACAGACATGTTGATTGACTTGATAGAAGTTTGTATACATTTCTAAAGATTAAATAGAAATTCAATAATAATTAAATAATTTTTGAACGGTGATTTCTCAGTTGTGTTAATTAGCTGTTTGTAATGAGTTTATACCTGCCATTAATTCTGGTTTTTTGCTGTATTTAACGTTACGTCAGCTGTTAATCCAATACCTACGAAATTTCCAAGTGTTTCCTTCAGTACTACTTCGCCTCTGGTTGGACTGATTGGTGGTTCAGTGAAACTGGAATGCTTGTTCTATGGCAAGTAAGTGCGACACAAAATGTTTGTTATTTAGGATGACTAACCAACTATCACTGAATTAGAAATTAACCCACTCACTCATTCATCTATTCTTTTCATCCAGTAAGTAAGTACTGAATACGCTATCAATCTACCCATCCAACCCCTTCTGGACCATCCAACCTTCATCAATCTACATAATTCTCGTGGTAACAATGTAACCATCGATTTAGACATCGATGTAACCAATTATGGCAATAACACTCTAAATTCATTACTTAAGTCGCCAGAGAGCGCTTACAATCCAGAGGCGCTTACAATTTGCATTTTGCCACAAATAGTTTACAACTTTATTCACTGCGAGCACTATATTCACTATGGGCAGCGAAATAAACGATCACGATAATTTGATTTATTTTCAAATTTACATTTGAAGTTGCATTTTGTGCAGAGCTTAAAAACCACGTCATTTTTGACGGGTTATAGCTAGTTTACCCATAATTATGACACTTTTTTGCATGATTCACAGCTACATCTGCTCAGATTCCATGATCTATTTAGTTTCCTGCACTTTTTTTTGAGTTTGACTCGATTTTCCTAAATTTGCAAATTTAGGATCAGTGAATAAGCTTCTTTCTGTGATTCAGATTTTGTGTGGTGTACGAAATTTTAAGATTTACATTACACTGCAACAAAAAAAATCTAGCCAGGTTTTGTGTTTGGTATGGATTATGTTTCAAATTATTAAGCGTCTCTTACACAACAGAAGACTAATCCTGTTGTGTTTAGCAGTGATTTATCTGTGGACAAAATGCTTAACAAAATTTAATTAGGTGTAGGTCCTTTGATCATAACGCTTTGTTGCATCGTAGCATATCTAATCACCCCTATATGAAAGTACTCCCAGTGTGGAAATATGCTAGTGCTTGGAAGAGTGAGGGAAAAAGTTAAGACTGACAGAAACGATTTAAGATAGAAAGCATATTGCAGAGAGAGGAACATAATTATCTCTGCAAGAGAGCAAGACTCAAGCATGGTTGTCCTCGTAAAGGTCAAGTCCATTGGAGGCTGACTGAACGATTGTGTCAACAAGATATTTTAGGGCAAGATCTATCTATCTATCTATTTTGAGATTTATAAAGGGCCTCTCTCAGCAGAGCAATTCAGATGCGCTCCCAGCGTGACAGTCCATAGGAAAGAGGTAAGCCCTAAGCAATTTAAGGGAGGAATAAGAAGCCCCGCCAGAAAGCTTCTTATGAAGACTTGGAGGAAGGCCGTTCCAGAGGGATGGTCCAACAACAGCAAAAGACCGCCTCTGGGCCAAGGCAGTCCTCGACCAAGGGATGATATGAGGTTAGGGTCTGTCCATTTAGTATGTACGCATGAAGGGGGAGTCACACAAAAAGATGTTTTTTCTTATGCGTGCATACGCTGTGGAGGGGGTCCCAGATTTGTGATATGTGTAATTTTGCATGCAGTGGAAGGTGGGGGGGAGTTCCAGCTCTGTGCCACATGCAGGCTAATTTTGCCTGCAGACGCAGCCCACACATTGAAATTTCTATTACACTGGTCTTTGTCTGTGGAATATATATATATATATATGTGTGTGTGTGATTGAGTTATAATAAGTGTAAGGTCTAAGGGGCCTAGTTCTACTAAACCATTGTATGCCTACTTTTATATTTATCATACAAAAAAAGACTATTGATTATGATTCTTATAACTTTGCCAAACACCATGCATGAGACCCAATAGCCCAATGCAGAGCAAATATGCTAAACTGGTGCAGTGGTGCTATATAAATACATTAGGAACAGTGAAGGGGCTAGTTCTACTAAACCATTGTATGCCTATTTTATATTTATTAGCGAAAGTCTATTTGTTTTTGACACTTATAACTCTGCCAAACACCATGCATGAGACCCTATAGCCTAATGCATTGGAAATATGCTAAATTGATGCAACCTACTCTTAGCAACATTAATTTTTAATATGGAAAGTGCTATGCATAATAGACTTAATGGCTTTTTGGTGTCATTATTAATTATTATAGTAAAATGTTGATCAGAGGAACCAATCTATACAGACAATGGTGAATGACAAATGGTTTAGTATTTGTCTTCTCTTGCCTCAGCTCACTTCTTTACCTATTAGCCACTTATTGTATATAGTATATTCGTTTATTGTATCTTGAATTGACAGAAACAATACGTTTCATTTTACAACACATTAGCAGTAAGTTAATATGACTTCCAACAGAAAAGATATACAATGACCCAAACAACAGAACCTGGTCAAATATATCAGTTTCTGTAAGTATTTATGGCTGTAAAATGTGAAAACATGCCCAGTGACACGTGTTGCTTTTCATGCACCGGTAAGTAATTTGGGTATAATTAAGATATTTTATCTTAGGTATGTGCTATGGTGTTCTGATTTCTAGGGCCAGAAGTTGTTGGCAGAATTTGAGTTGATCATGAAGGAAAATCAAAACAGCATGCTCATCTCGCAAAAAGCTGAGTGGTGGAAATTACGGCAGAAACTAGACGAGAAATTGCAGGTAATGGTAGTCAAGAATTTATGGTTATCTCTAACTATATCTATAATTAGATTCATTTCTACATATTTCTCATAATGTCTTTTATAGGTGTCACATGAAGTATTATTTGAAATTATCACTTTTTTTACAGCATGTAAGTAGTTTGGGTATAATTAAGCATGCTTATGTGCTTACTTACTTAACGTTTTTAATTTAGTAGTTTATTGTTTTAATTAATTAATTTGACTTGTTAAGAATTCTTGGCCTGTCTTGTTTCTGTATTCATTATTTCCGCCATGATCATTCAGAGCTTACCATTGTCTTGTTGCTTATGTGTTCGTTGTACATTTATATTTGACATGGATATAATTGTATAGGTATATAACATTGCACCTTTTAAAGTGTCTCCATAGTGCTTAATGCATGCTGATCTAAACAAGTCAACTGTAAGTAGGGAGTCAATATATGACGAGTGTAGTTGGCTGAAACAGTGTAAATATAAATTAATTGTTGCTGTAAGATCCAATGCAAAAAAGGCAGGACTTCATTTTATGCACCATTTTCATCTACTACTTTTAAATTGGATGCTTTGTGTATGTCACTCATATTTTACTGATTTACCGACTCTGCTTATTGATACATATAACAAGAATAAAGTTTGTGATAATCTTCAGTTTCTGAATAAATGACAGAATTGCTAAATTAAAATTTTCCGTCTTATTGATGTTTAAAGGATTTGGTGATGAACTTGGAGCAGCAGTGGCTTGGCTGCTGGAGAGGGATGATGCTGGGAGTACTTACAAACAATGATGATAAGAAGCGACTCAAATCTGCAGCAACTAAATTCCTTGCTCAAATTGGCCACCCGTCGGGTGATGAACAGCTTGTTCAGGTATTGTATGGTATCTACAGCTTTCTAAAGTGCCTCTTTTAGAACGACCTGATCAGAGGCGCTCCAAGTGTGTTTGGCCCGGTAGAACAACGAGAACAATGCACTGTTGTGTAAACACGACGAGCACACGTGCCTACGGTAGAAACAGTTTCCTGAAATGCGGCTATTTGTCAACGCTACAATTGTTATCCCTGAATGACTGACTCCTGCTGGCTGTAATAAAAATTTCACAGGTTTAAAAGAGATTGAATAGACTGTGTTATAAATTAGCCACAAGTATAATCATGCATTCGTAAATGAGAATACCTTAGGGATTGGTTTGTGAATCGAATTAACAACTTTTTAAATGTAGTTCATATAGCTAAGTTTCATTAACCCTGAGGCACTTCATTTAGAGTTGATATTTATTACCTTAGTTGTGTAATTAACTTTGCGTGGACGAAGTTACCATTGATGTCAGAAGCAATTTTTGCTCCTGCGATGCAATATAAGTGAACTTGCTGTGACAGTACTGTTCTTATTGTACAGGGTCTTCTGAGTGCAGCTCATCTCATATCAGATCATGAAATTG
>JAQFXW010000602.1:0-17831 GCA_034693945.1 Dendrobaena attemsi
AGAGAGAGAGAGAGAGAGAGAGAGAGAGAGAGAGAGAGAGAGAGAGAGAGGGGAAATGGGTCAAAACAACAAGTAGGAATAAATGGCATGAATTCCAAGTAAGAAATAGATGGAAATGATATACGCACCTACTGACTCACTCGCTATTGACTTATTGACTGAACCCAAACATATATACAAACATAGTTACAGACTTTTCTTCCTTATATGCATAGATATATACAATTATACATCCAGACTGTCTGTCAGTGACAGACAAGCGAAGACGCCGACTAATGGCGTCAAGCTACATCGATGAAGCTGGAAAGCTGACGATACTTAACCTCTTCCCAACCTCCGCAGTCATCACGTACATATAGCACTAGCATCTTAATGGCCTTCTAACCAAAACCGAAGTCATACATCCACAAGATATATATATATATATATATATATATGTTCATATAGGGCATTTCTTGTGGATGTATGACTTCAGAGTTGGTTAGAAGGCCATTAAGATGCTGGTGCTATATTAGACCTATAATATAACCTTTGTCAATGTATATATATACATAATTATAGTATATATATATACTATAATTATGTATATATACATATATATACATATATATATATACTATAATTATGTATATATACATTGACAAAGGTTATATAATAGGTCTAATATAGACAAGAGTATATTATGTGTTAAGTATACATAGTCTGCGGCTGGCTAAGTGGTCACGTTTCGCGCGTTGAGAGTTCAAAATGGCATGAACAGGATAAGGGGGATTGAGGGCGCAGAGGATGAAGTAGACAGATACAGAGACAGAGAGACAGAGGGGGAGAGACACAAACACACAGAGGCAGGCATCTGGAAGAATGCCTGGGGTTGTAGGTGGAGAGGAATGGAGAAATAAATGGAAAATGGAGACTGGGAGCAAAGGGGCGGAGAGCGAGGGATATGTTGAAGAGATGAAGAGAGGCAGGAAGATGGAATAAGAATGGAGATGGAATGATTGATCGTGGCAAGCTGGAATGGGCGCCAAAAATAGACTGGACAGTATCGGTATACGAAGCACTGTTAGAATTCTGTGGTTAGCCCTGCTCACCCTCTATAACCATTGAGAACTTTATGCTTTATGAAATTCATATCATAGTTAAGTTCGAAGCGTTGAATTCTAGCAAATTCTTTAACCTAGAAATCCTGACTCTAAACAGTGAATTCCAACAAACTTATCACCAACACACAACACCCGCATCCACAGCTTAAAACACTTGCCCACACACGCCCACACACGCACATCCCAAGATATATTATCGGTTTATTATACTACACACCAATGCTGAATGCACACCTGAACGCACCTAGGCCTATATAGTCCGAGCTCTTAGCATAAAAACATCATTATTCTGCATTTAGGTGCTACAACCGTCAATATTTTATAACATACAGAGAGACTAACAAAGAAGCTAGTCTGATATTGTGCCAGTTGAATTTTATTAAGAAAATACTCTAAAAAGCATTTTACAAAATATCCTGTTTTATCCCTGACAAGTAGGCTGCCATGCAGAATAATTGAATGGTGGCTTAAACAGTAAGTTACTAGCGAGGAGATTGAAGCATCTACTACAAAAGTAAGGTTGCATCAACTCATATATTATACAGGGTGAGCCAAAAGTTTGTGGCCAATATTTTCGTCAAAAGCGAAAATTCTCAAATTAAAATTATACAATCTGAAAGGCAATTCATATTTACATATACCTGCCAGATTTCACCAAAATATTAAAAATAGAACAAAAGTTAGTCAACTTTTAGTGACGTCGCCCACTGCATTTTAATTGTTCAAAAACGTTTAACAGTTTTTTGCTAATAAAATAACCTCCTACGCCTATTGACAATATGATGCAATATCTCCGTCCAAATCGGGCATTTTAAATACAATTTTATAGGCAGAAAGGCAACTCATACCTACATATAAACGCCAAATATATTCAAAACGTCGTAAACAAATCGAAAGTTATTCAACTTTTAGTGACGTCACCCACTGATTTTTGATGACAATTAGCAGTTTCTTGCTAATATTTCCGTCAAAATGAAATATATTTCAATGAAATTCGATGTTATTAAAGGTCATTCATATTTACATCTAGGTGCCAATTTTTATCAAAATATCTCGAGCACAACAACAGTTGCAGCACTTTTAGTGAGTTCACCTACTAAATTCTGCTGATTTAAAACATGCAACGCAACAAATATTTCCTAAAAAAAGTGCTGCAACTTTAGTTGCGTTTGAAATATTTCAATATAATTTGGTCACTATATGTAGATATTACTTGCCTTTTAAGCCTGGGAAATTTCATTAAATAATATTTATTTTTGGCGGAAATACTAGTAAAAAACTGTTATTTGCTTTGGCTCACCCTGTAGATACATGTACGTGTAAACCAATTATTTTCACTCGCACCGTCTCGCGAAACCTCCTAAGGCGTAAGGAGATAATTTATAGGCCCTAATTATATCGGAGATACTCTATTCGCGATAATAAATGTAATACGCCTACTCTACTCGCTCTAAAACCATCCGGTTGATGAATTAATCTATTTGTTCGGATGGAATATAACCTACCGGCATAGACCAGGATATTCGCTATTCGGGAAAAACGGACCATTTCTCCTCCATCATATAAATTAACACCCGGGTACTTTTAGAGCGTTGGGGATCATCATCAGTTCCAAACGCCAGCCATTTAGCAGCGATGGGTACAAATAAATGATCTCCATTGTGCTTGATCACCCACGAGTCCATTGCTTCCATCAGTGTTTGTCCAATTGCTGTTATGTCATATTCTACAATGGTTATCCACTATCCTCTGAGTAGTTTTTTTAAGAGGCGCTATATAAATGTCCAGAATGAATCCAGCGTAATCTTCGTCTGCACCATTATGTGGCGCAATTATTCTGTCAACTGACATTCTCTCAGCATGTCCGAATCATCGCAATCCTTGTTGAACGACTAGTTTGTCCAGCAGAGTTGTTTCAGCGCCCAGCGATTGTCTTGTGTCATCGTTTCTAACTTTTAGCCAACTCATTTCTGCAGTTAAAATTCTGTTCTCCATCTTGCTGTCGCAATGTCCCGCATTCAGGAATATCGGTTGTATCATTGTCTCGTGTATTTTTTATCTTGGTTTTCGTTGTTAATTCTTTACGTCTTTTTAATTTATTATCCTGTTCAGCCCTTGGGATTGAAAAATTGTTCCACTTATTCAATAGTGTCACCTTCAATGTATGTTGAGAGCCTTTGTGTCTCTCTGGTTGTTTCAGTCACTACAATAAATGTAGCCCAGTTAGCTACATTGGGAGCGCGTCGGTCGTGTGTTTGCACGGTACGGAGTACGAGCCTGATGCCTGCCGACACTCAAAGATTTAACATCTCGGGCTAGCACATGGGGCGTGTGTGGAACAGTGGGATAGTCAATGCCTTGCGTCCGAAGAGTCGCGGGTTCGATTCAGACCCGAGTCACCGCGTAGGGATCTTAAGCAAGTCCTTCACCTATACAGTTGCTCATGGCGCTTCGGCGTGAAAAAACCTACACTATTTCGGGCTGTAGTCGGGACCGCCTCTGAGTAGTGGACTAGAAGGGGCGGTATAGAAATGCGTAAATAAATAAATAAGTTGTCTTGGTTTTTTCTGTGTTTATAGTGAGTCCGAATCTTCCACCGGTCTCATCAAAATGCATAGAAATGGTTTCTTCCCATATAGCCTGCTCCACACCGGTACATTCCATCCGCTGATGAATAAACTTTATCACCCCCGGATAGTTTTAGGTCGGATATAATATCACGCGACACCGTCGTTACATTGTGCAAGCAAGTACCGTATAAAAGAGAGTGGGTGTGATGGTCAACCGTTAGACTAATGTGACCGAAAAATATTATTCAAGATCAACGCCTTAGGCCTATACAGTGCTCGTGCGTTGTCATGGAAACCCGTCTCCAGAGTTCCGACCACGTGACTCTAGTCAGACGAAGCGCCACCTAGTGATCGGCGTCTGAGTAGAAATGAGCGCATCTGCAGTTGTATGGTTGCTTGTTCGTTTAGGCAATGTCAGTGGGCGAGTCTCTGTTGTTATTGGTTGACTCTTGGCTCTCAGGTCATAATACTGTGCCAATCAGGCTATGGCAAGCCAATGCTGCTGTATTTCATATCGACGGAATACGTCGGTGCAAAGAACATTTGATTTCATCATCATCATCATCACCATTTCAATTTCATTACCATCGTGATCATCACCACCAGTCCACCACCATCACTATCAAAATAAATCATCGTCGTATCATCATCATCTTCATCGTCATCATCACTAACATTGTCATCATCACCAACATTGTCACAACCGCCACCACCATCATAACCATAATCATCGTTTCGTGATTAATGTACGTAGTCGTAGATCCAATACTAGCCTACTATTATGCACACACTATACTATTATTACCACAACACTGCTTGTATACTTTTAATAGTATGAGTGTTATTTAGTGATCATAGTTTCATACTTATTATCATATACATAATTGGAATCATTATCAATAGTCTCGTTACCGTCATAATTAGGTCTACTGTATAAACAAAGTATTCTTTAAATATTTAAATAATGACGAATTCAACACCGAATGTAATTCGGCGCTCCATAGCCGACCATGATTGCATCTCTCTCTTAGCTTGACGTCGTTCCCAGATCGCTAGGGGGCTTTTTGGTTGCCATCGGCGCTGCAGTAATACAGCTTCCTGGCTAACGGCGATCCAAGTGAAAGTCACCAGTGGATATGGTGATGATGCCAGCCGGAAGGCTCCTTCTAAGGGGTAACAGATCCGGGTGGGCTGACCAATTAGGCGAACCCCGGTATGACGTACAAAGAGAAATATATTATGGACTCAGACAAACAATTAAGCGTTGCATGTAAAATTCCATATTCAATAAGGAACTTACAGAGAAATGGACATACCGACCAGTTGTTATAATCAAAAACGTACATGTAGGTCTATATATAATAATCATATAAGCCTATCCAGTGGCGTTGCTAGGGTTTTCTGCGCCAGGGGACAAACCCAAAATATTCGCCCCTTTTCGCCCATAAAATCTTCCGATCTTATCTTTTGGCTTTTATTTTTGGAAATATGCGCCTGTTTCACACAAAAATTGCATCCGTTTTCGGAAATTTTCAGCCTTTATCGCAAAATTTACTTCTATTTTCATAAATTTGCGCCATTTTTCTAAAAAAATCGCAGATATTTTTAGAAATTTTCGCACTTTTACTCGGCAATCGCTTATATTTTGGGAAATTTGAGGCCCCTAGCTTTGCGCTAGGGGACATCTGTACCCCTGTCCCCCATTCGCTACGCCACTGAGCCCATCAATCTAATGAACCGTTTCTGTAAGTTGCCCAGTGCTCCTGTGAGTTAACAAATTCAAATCGGTATTTGCTTTTTATGTCTTTTCACACATACACTAAAAAGGTCTACATGCTTACTTAAACTACATCGAGTGATATTCTACTATTAAATTGATTCCACATCTCTGCTATCACATTGATTTTCGAAAATCAAACTCGTGGTACAGCTTTCCAGTTCAATTATGTCTAAGAATTTAAAATTGAGATCATCATCGTTGTTTTCAGTTATCTTTCTGTTGTGTTTATTTATTTATTCACACATTTCTATACCGCCCCTTCAGGTTTCTTACTACTCAGAGGCGGTCCCGACTACAGCCCGGAGGTGTGTCGGAGTTTACACACCGAAACGTAGGCCTAATTATTTAAAGGCCTGAACTTTGAACATGTCCACTGAGTTACCGTAACTTTCACACATTGCCGCAATAATAAGAAATTTGTTTGTTTTTCTCTAACTTTTCTAATTTAGTTAAAGCTAATTTGTAAACATTTGATTAAGTTGCATAAAATATAGAATTAGAACTTTAATTGTAATAAAATCAATTGTTATTTCGTGTTTGTCAGAAACCTCAACAGAATTAAATGCGAGTTCGAGTTTTTTAAATCATTCTAAAATTCGAAAATCTTGAAACCAAAAACGATTAAAAAACTTAATTCCGGTTATTCCAGTACCTGGTACTTGCCGCCAAACTTTTCAGGGCAAACGATAGAGTTCTCGCACAGGCAGATATTCGAGATCAAATCAATTCAAATCAAATTTATTCGGCGACCAAGCAAAAACAAATCACATACCGTTTGGTTAACAAGCAAGTTTAAGGTCACCCAGGAGACCAAAAAGGGGCTAAGGGCCCCGCAAGCCAGGGCTTGCTTACTTACTTATGGTAGGATAGCATTGGAACACGCTGGTTCCACTAACTTGAGGCCACGCCTATCTGCAAACTCTCTATCTTAGACACTGTACATGCGTACTATTATTGTTATCATGCACGCGTACAATGTAATGGAAGCAGAAATCAAACGAACACATAATCGACTGATGTGATCCCAGCCAATCAGATCAGCCAGTTACATTATATAGCGCCCATTGGACTTCGACCTGGACCTATTAGGTCCAGTTGCTGATGAGTATTAATTGCCATTTAAATTAGCGATCGTCGATCTGCTACTTTTACATTCTTCGATATAGGGCCTAATGATAACGACGCTACAGAAATTGGTACAATTGGTTATACCTACATAAACCTCTATTCTGTAAACGCACCATGCACCACCCCATCATCATCATTATCATTATTATCATCGGTGTCATCATCATCAACATCATCCTCTTCTTCAGACTGCATTTTGTGGAGACGTGTGATTATAAATGAGCCCCATTAGGCCTAGTAGCCTATTCTAATTGACAACTAATTGCTGTAGGCTATAATGCTGTAACCAATATTTCCAATTGGTCACCTAAAACTTATTTCTTTTTCTCAACCAGTTTTTTTTACTTAGAGGTCTACTTCGCTAATGCCTATATATAAGATCTACAAAATTCCCTTTTCTTTCTGCTATATTCGATATTCCAAATCAACAATAAGTGCCTTTAATGCAGAACAGAATTCTTTCAACAGAAGAAATCACAAAACAATCCCAAAATTACGACAGATTTCAAAACTTTTCAAATTCCGAATTCAACCTTCAAAAATGCCCTCGAAGACTCCCCAAACATGCTTTGTCAACAGAAAACATATAAACCTCTAGCACAAGTTGGCAATCGACTGAAATCCAAAATAACTAAACGACGAACATCTTAACCACCTATATAAAATCCCCTAGCTACAGCCTGCCTCTATTGTAGAAGTAAGCTCACAAATACTCTTAGTAAATTGTATCCAGATATTGTTATTAGGCCTATACATCACTAGGCCTACATGTATAGGCCTACTCTCTATCGAGCGCAGTTTTAGTCTGTCCTTTTTGAATTTCCATTCAAATCCTGCATGTAGTGAATTGTGTGGGATTCGATCAACTGGTAGCCTGTGTCCTCTTCGTGTGTCCAAAAGATCGAAGTATCGGCTGAATTATTAAGTTTCGAATTCGAATGCCTGAAAATGGTGTGCACAGAATCTCGAGTTTGGAAAATTCTGTGTTGATGATTTTGTACTCTGAATCTGAAGGAAGATGGTCACCGGCAGCGTTACCCTCCTTCCTTGTCTGGTCTTGGTCCTGGCACCACCGTGAAACGACGACAGACAACAGCGGAGGAGTGGCTTCGACAATTATAATAACGAAGTCGACAGACTCTATATTCAAATCTCATTAGATCCGACGCCGTCGTCCAATCCATTCCAATCTCATCGGTTGCGACACGTTTCAAGGCGCTTTTCCATTGCAACGATCTCATCGTCATCATCTCCTGCATATATAATTATGGCGACTCCTACACGATGGATGTCACGTTGTACTCGATGCAATCTGGACCACGCATTACCAGTTTTCTTATAGTTATAATCTTCTTTTTCTTTCATTCAGTCATATCGTTGCGGAAGAAGAAGGTTGTCCATTTGGCTGCTGGGGAAGAGAGAGAGAGAGACTGCTAATTGGGTGCATACTGCATATATAGTTGAGGGCTTGAGGCGTGTATATGTATTGGCTGAAGGCATAGATAGACCTTGGAAAAGGATAGCAATTTAGATGCGGAAATGAGGCTGGCTGCTATTTTCGTCGGTGCATCGTTAGTTGGACAGGTGAAGAAGAATAAGGCGAGAGATGGACATCAAAGGAGTCGGATATTGATATGGCTTATGAGCAGTTCTGCTGAGGGTGTGGAGGTCGATCATTCTGCATTGAAGCATATGAATAGGTAGGTGATCATTACTGCTAACCCATTCCTCCATTCTTTAACAAGTGTGGGGCGTGGTGGTGTGGTGGATAGTAGAAGTCTCGCGGCTGGAGCGTCGACGGTTCGATTCACCCCCGAGCCACTGCATTAGGAACCTTGAGCAAGTAATTCACTCACAATTGCTAAATGCGCTTCGGCGTTTTAACTCCGACATACCTCAGGGTTGTAATCGGAACCGCCTCTGAGTAGTAGTAGTAGACGTGAAGAAACGTTATAGTAATACATGAATAACTAAACTAAAGACACACTTAATTTATTGTTTATTCAATACATGAGTTAAGTAAGTAAAAACATGTTCTCTATTGCATCAAAATCCAAACATATGCAATGGCTAGATACGCTCGAAAGTGCATATACAACTGTACCTAAATTTAATGGCATGTATGACATGTAACAACTTAATTGATTGTGTATTTATGCATACTGGCCGTATGATGGTACACAGGCCCGCAGTCAATGTGCGGTTTATAGGCCTACATTAATTTTGCAAGTATTTGGGCCTATGTATGTTTTAGGAATTGTAGGCCTATGCATGTTTATCACGCATGTGCAAATCACTGCAAATGTATCCTTAGATTCCCGACGATTTAAAGTCTATATCAGGATTAAGGCACTGTATGGCATAATGATAAACATGATTATTTGTTCATAATGCAACTGAGAAATAGACAGATAGAGCGACAAGCACGTGTAGGCAATGATTCCTTTGACGCCTGAATCTATAGGGAGTCCTAGACGCACGACATCACAGAACTTGGAGTCCAAGTCAAACGGAGAGGAGTCGTGGGCTCCACACCAATCTAGCTTTTGAGTCCCCTATTATGCTTTTTGGGCCATATGCCTATGCAGTAGTAGTCTTTCTAAAAAGATTCCGAACTTCTTATAACTTATAGTCGAAACAAAAGTGACCAAAGGTAGCGTTTTGTGTGAAGATTGGGCGCGATTTTTGTCGAAGAGGACATCCGCTCTTGAGCGCGGATGTTTTTAAAACCCATTTTTAATGCAGTAGGCCTATATGACACACGGTAGTTCTTTTTAGCATCGCTTGGTAATTCCTAGTCCATGGACTCAGAGTTAATTTATTTTGGAGTTCATTCACAACTGATTGGCGTCCATGGACGCCGCATCTTGATTTTCTGGAGTCCAGCTTCAGAATTTGGGAGGTCCAGACGCCAGGACGCACACTAACGGAATCGCTGCGTGTAGGCAGCTAGACAAAATCCCCGCATTGTAGATCGACCCATAGTGCAGTAATTACTGTCCAGCAATAATCACCACATCGCCAATATCGACATAAACATCTTTCCATACATACGGACGCATACAGGTAGATAGATGATCGAATCAACACACGTCATAACCTACTTTACGAATTACTGTTGCAGTGTGCCATCCCAATAATTGTATGGAACCGTTAGAAAGTGATTTAAGAGACAACGCGTTTATTAGGCGATAGGCAAGTATTATACTCGGTCGGCGTCTGTGGCCCGAATCGACTTGCACCAGTATCGAGTCACTGCATGTGTGGGACGTGGTAGTGTAGTGGTGAAGGTCGCCGCCTCGCAACCGAAAGGTTGTGGGTTCGAATCCCACCCACCGCGTAAGGACCTTTAGCAAGTCCTTCACTTACAATTGCTGAAGCGCTTCGGCGTGTAAAACTCCGACACACCTTCGAACTGTAGTCGGGACCGCCTCTGAAGAGTAGTGGACTGTACGAGGCGGTATAGAAATACACACTTACATACACACATACATACATACATGTAGGCTCCGTTTTGTTTCTTCTCTTTATCTGTGTCTGACAGGCAGGAAAAACAAAAGAGTAGTAGAAGCATTTTTATAGCGCATGCCCTTTATCCTCCTTGTGTTCTTTCTCTCTTTCTCTTTACCATCACTTCCTCGTGTTCCACTTTTTCTTCCTCTGTCCTCTTACTCCAACTTCTTATTCGCCTCTTCCTCTCTGCCCTTTCCTCTCTTTCGTTCAGCCTGTCCATTATTTTCTCTTACAGCAGATAAATAAATTATATAATATACATATAATTATATGTATACGTATTAAGCCCACCTGTAGTGAGGTAGTTAGTTACCTGTCTGCTTCAGGTGTTCGTCTGCTCTCGCTTCTTACTGTAGTATCCTTATCTGCTCTTGTCTAGATGTCCAGACCCAATTATTGTGCAATTATTTCTAAGCCATTACTGGTCTACGTCGCGGTATTAGTAGAGTCACAGTATATAGAGTTACTCTATATACTGTGGTAGAGTTAAGGATGATTATATAAGACCATCTTGAGATAATGATATGCGAATTATAATTATGTAGCATTTACTCCCAAAATGCATATAATTATTGTGTTTCTTTTAAGAACAGCTATTATTATGCATTTATCGATAAACGTTGCTAGCCATTACTATTATAGTTGAAGCTGGTCTTCAGAGGCTTCTATCCCCCCAAGCAGCGGGCTCAAAAACTCATGACTTTCCGTTTTCCCCCGTCAAAAATAGTCTTCCATCCCTTCTGACCGGTCTTCCCCCCCTATTTCTGAAAATGATACATTATGAAATGTTCCCCCTGTTTTCCACTGGGCGCACTTGCGCCTGCTGGGTTTAGGGATAGAAGCCCCTGCTGGTCTTCACTATCCTCACTAGCTGGATTAATTGAGCTCTAGCGGGAATTTCTGTAACAAATTGCGTTTTCATCAGCTTGTATATTTATGCCTAATAAACGAAAATTGATTGGTTAACAAATTTATACAGCGCCAATTCGGGTAGACTCGTAATTATGTCATATGAATGTGATATTATAGCATATTCCACACCATGTATAATCTACAAGGTATATACTATTTCAATTTGCAGGTAAAGGGTAGGAAAGGCAGATGAGGTGGCTAGATTGATTGACATGAATGACATCTAATCGTCTAAGTATAATAGGCAATGGAACTAAGACGTGATGAGATGAGTGATCGCATGACATAAGAAATGACCGAAGACAGAAGAAGATCATTTACCCTTTACATCCACGAAGTTAATGACCTCAGAAGCTGACAATCATAATCTTTTCTTATGTGTTTGTCCGCTTGTATGTCCCTGTATGCGTCTGTGGGTCTGTGTTTGTATATGTTGCTGATTGTGTGCGTCTGTGTGCACATGTTTGTCTCTGGGTCTGTGTGTGACTGTGTTATTGTGTGCCTTGGTGTCTGTCTGAACGTCCGCCTGTTCGTCCGTCCGTCTGTCTTTCTGTCTGTGTGTCTGAGTGTAAGTGTGACAGTATGTTTATCTGTCTGTCTATCCGTCTGTCTCTCCGTCCCTCTGTATGTGTGTCTGTGTTTCTGTCTGTCTGTCTGTCTGTCTGTCTGTCTGTCTGTCTGTCTGTCTGTCTGTCTACACACGACGTGTAGACGTGCAGAGTGTACTTGTTGAACTAAGGGACATGTTGTCTGCTGTCATCTTCCTAATACGGCTGTTATTGTCTGTGATTTGTGTATCCTTGCTTTCCCTTTGTTCTGTTCGTCTTCGATCGCAGAGCAACAGAGGAGAGCAGGGCACCAGCGGAGGAGACCACAACGTCCTCTATCGATCTAAGGATCCACACATTATGTTATTGGCCGTGTAAAATACATTGATCGCCTGCATTACATTGTCCGTGTGGCCTCAATGTAATTACATTGACCGAGCACATTGCATTTACGGTGGACACTGAATTGTAATTGGTATCATCTGTATTAGCGGCGGTTTCTGATGCATGAGGCAGAAGATCAATCAGTAGGTATGTGTGAGTCGAAGCGTTATAGTTAAGTCTAAATTTATACAGCACTACTTTCAGACAAAGCGCAACTATATTAGTTACACAATATTATATAAAATAGTGGGCCTATATATATATTATATATATTATATATATATTATATATATCTATTTATATATATTATATCTATAAATTAGGAATATAATGACTGATTTATTTACTAGCGCAGCATCGTTGCGGAGGGCTGTGCAGAGTTCAATGACCATTGGAGGTCCTAATTCTACTCCCAGAAAGATTCAAAAAGAAAGAGACAGACACACAGACACAGACAGACAGATACAGACAGACATGGAGAGAGACACGCCGCAGAGACGTATAGAGACAACGAGAGACAGAAACAGAAGCAGACATGGAGAGAGACAAAGACAGAAACAGACATAGAGAGACAGACAGACCGAAAGACAGACAGAGACAGAGAGACAGACACAGAGGCAGAAACACAGACAGACGGAGACAGACAGACAGAAAGAGACAAAAAGACAGAGACAGTGACAAACAGAGACAGAGAGACAGAGACAGAAAGAGACAGAGACAGACAGAGCCAGTATACTGAGACAGAGACAGAGACGAAGGAGAACATCTGCTAGTCTCTGGTTTCGTTGAGGACGCGAGAGAATCGAATGAATTAAAAGACGCAATTAAACCTACAGGAATGGTCTGTTGTTGATCATAGAAGAGCCTAATCAAATCCTTTGCGTTGTTGCCTCTGAACTCGGAATTCTGTCCTAGCCATCTGGTTTCTTAACACGCTAATTGTTCCGCGGCCTACACCTGGCTGACGTGTGATTTATTCAGCGCTTTTTAAAAACAGAATTCCGAATACTTCCGTGGTACTTTAGTCCAGCTAGATCTTGACGAGGGATACAAACCGTTCCAAAAATCCCTCTCTCGATCTCCGAGGGATTATAATTAAGTCGGGTTGAAACTAATAATAAATAGCTCGGAAAACAAAATACCTTTGAAAACTCATAATTATAAATCATGTGAGTCGATTATCTGCGTGATAACTTAGACATTTGCACAGAGTTCTTTATAAATATATCTTCCGAGATTTGGATCAATTTCAGACTCATTTAGGTCTACTGTAACACGGTAGGCTACAAGCTGACCAGTGAAGGTTGTTTCATGCAAAACCTAGATCTTCAATGCCCAGTTAGCTACATTAGGAGCGCGTCGGCCGTGTTTGCACCGGACCGTGTTCGACTCCCGAAGCTTGCGGACACTCGGAGATTTAAACAAATATCGGGCTAGCACATAGGAGGTGTGTGGAACAGTGGGATAGTCGCCGCCCTGCGTCCGAAGGGTCGCGGGTTCGATTCAGATCCGAGCCGCCGCGTAGAGACCTTGAGCAAGTCCGTCGCCTACAGTAATATTGCTCGTGGCGCTTCGGCGTGAAAACTCTGACACTCCTTCGGGCTGTAGGGGGCACCGCCTCTGAGTAGTAGGAGACTTGAAAGGGCGGTATAGAAATGCGTAAATCACTAAATAAGTAAATCTTATTGAAGGCAACGGCCGTTGTTATCATAAGTTGAGTTGCGATAACGGTCAACTCTAGGAGACAATGGGTCACTATTTATCAGGGTTAGGGTCACATTCGATATCTGAAATAAATTACCGTAGTCATCCTACGACTTGTGACCAGGCTGTTGTCTGTCAATTTGAATGGAAAAGTATAAACAAGAATTACACGTAGGCCTAGGTTTAATTGGTAGACCTATATTTGTTCGCACGAGATATGTATTGATACGAATCTATCCTTTCATTATTATTAATCCCCCTAGCCTATCATACACTTGCAACTTCCAACATTAGACACGAGCTATAGGCCCTAAGCACATGCTTTCCTTAAATTGCCCAAAATCTTAATATAGATGCAACAGAAAATACGTGAAACCATACAGTAGGCTGACACCTGTCTTCATATTTAATCGCACAGACACCTATTTATTCCTCGAGAAACGTTCGAGTTTTTCCTATGTTCCGTTTTTTCTCTAGATTTCGTTTGTTTTCTTATTTCAATTGTGAAAAATAGTATAGGCTAACCGTCTGATTTTTCCACGAAAGTTAACGCTGTAGTGTTGTTCATAATTATGATGCTTTTACGATGCATTGCGATGAAGCACAGTTACTGTAGAACGCCTCTGATTGGTTCTTTTGAAGGGGCGCAATTTAAATTGTATACAGGGGGCCTATAGATGAAAGTTATAAGTGATAGTTAGCTTCAAACTTCCCGCATGAAGTGAAGATACTCTAAAGTTTGGCACAAAGCACCAGCTTATTTACGACCTCTGGAAGATGGTCATTTAAATAGCAGGGCTATTTGTTCCCCTTGACAAGTTAGTATGTTAAAGCACATCACTCGCACTAGAGTAGGTGTTCAATATACAACTGTAATTTGATATCTCGTCCTTCTTACAGAGTTCAGATGTGCACAAACGCCCTCGTGGAACAGGTGCAATTGTATTGCAGAACAATAAAGGGTGAAGTAATTGTTCAATGTCCCTATGCAACGGCTTGAGGCAGAGTTCGAACCTGCGACCCTCCAGTCACAAGGCAACGACCTTACCACTGCGCAACCGCGTCTTAGAGTACTTAGCACTTAAAGAAGCGTCATTAAAAGACATCCTTGTTGTGAATCAACTGTTGCCTCTCTTTGGGCGATGACGACGACGACGAAGCTCCTGCGACCCTCGCAAGGGCCGTCTCCCTCTTGATCTCCAACGACCGGGGTAGCTTCCGACGGCACGACCCTCTCGGTGTTCCGGACGCAGGAGGCACGGCGGAAGGCATCGTGTAAACCCTGCGACGGTAGTCCAGCGCCCCCTGAAGGTCGTCTTCGCCCTGACCCCCCTGAGCGGCGCCCACCCCAGACGAGATCTGCGTAGACCCAGAGGGGGAGTAGTAATAGCTGACGTCACCAGGGTCGCTCTCCCACAGCTGGACGTGTCGCGAGAGTCGCTGATTGCACCGGAAGTGAGGGTCACGTGGCCTGCGCAGCGACGGGTTCGAGTTGATGCGCGACATCGGCTTCCGGTAGATGTTCTGAACGGGTTTCGTCAGAGCGGAAATGGCCGCTGACGGAACCAAAATGGCCGCGGATGACGCTCCACCATCCACGGATGACCGAGCTCTAGTCTGTCTCTGCTGCTGCTGCTGAATGTGTGGAGGAACAGCCGAACCGTGAAGCAATGGATCTCCAGCGGACCGTGACGGATGCGCCGGAAAATGACCGGCATCGGAGCGTAACGCTTTACTTCCGTTTGCGATTGACGTCGGAGACTCTTGTTCCTGTTCTTGCTGTCGTCGTCCTTCCGGTTGGGAAAGAGGAAGCACAGGAGGAGGGCGAGGAGAGGATGGGGAGAGAGGAGGAATGGGGGACGAGGGAGAGGGTGGCGAGAGGCAGTCGGAGTGAAGGACAACGCCGAGGAAGGATCGCAACTTGATGCACAGCAGCGACATCGTGCGGTGACGAAGGATGAGGCGGAAGCAGGTGCCTAGGCGAAGACGTGTGTGTCCTTAAGTAGCGGAAGCGATGCACTCTGGCGACACCTGGAAATATCAATAAAGACACAGGGATGTCACTCAACGGTCATTCTTATTCTCCATGCACACACATACGCACCTACACCATCACCCCCACCCCACACACGCGCGCGCGGTAGTGTAGTGGTGAAGGTCGCCGCCTCGCAACCGAAAGGTTATGGGTTCGAATCCCACCCGCCGCGTAAGGACCTTTAGCAAGTCCTTCACTCACAATTGCTGAAGCGCTTCGGCGTGTAAAACTCCGACACACCTGAAGGCTGTAGTCGGAACCATCTCTGAATATTAGTGGACTGTAAGGGGCGGTATAGAAATACACACATACATACATAATATATACATATATACATGAAAATTTTATTGGTGATTTCTCGGCTATAATTATATCCTACGTACAAAATCTAGGTCAGTGGTTCCCAACCGCAGATCGAAATATTTGACCAGCGGACTTAACAATTCCTAAGTCAATGGTCAACGGAAGCTGATGACCTTTTTCAGTCATCATCTGAAAATCGATATCCAGTTGTCCACCTCCAAAACTTACTTGATGATTTTCTTTTGTCAATACTCAATACTGACAGATAGCAGCGCGTGCAGTGGTAAGACGGGCTGAGGAAGAGATGAGTGGAAGCAACTATAGGTACCCGCTGGACGCTGGAATTCAAGCATCCTCAGCGGATCGACCAACAGTACTCTCGTCCTCCACCTCCTCCGGCTGCTGAGCCTGAGACCACGGTATATGCTGAGACATGCGTGGTGCTGGGCAGCAGCAGAGGAGCGAGCGACGACGCTGAATCATAATAATGTGCGTATAGCGGGCGGCAGACGCGATGTCTCCGTCAGCGTTCGGCATACGACGTAGGCTACGTAGCGCTCGGCTCGACTACTCCCGTCGCCATCGCCGTCTATTGTCGTCCGGTCGAGTGCAGCACAGCAGCAGTACACGCGTTGGTCGCTCGACGCCCGGGTCTTGAACGGCGAATCGATAAGGAATTACCTTTCAACCTTCGAATGACGCGTTCACCATGCAGTGATCTTCTCAGACCGAGGGAAAAGGCGAAGGTCGTTTCGTGAGGACGTGCGACTCGCGTTAATTCTGGCCTCTGCTGCTGCCGCCGCGACCGACCGTGGTCTACGCGCCGCGAAAACGGGTTGCGACTGCACATAATAATGCGGCACGAGACTCAAATCGTTGGGCTGAGCGCGAGTTCCACTGCTGAAGGTGAGGTCGTCGGGGTAATTATATTGTTGTGAATGGTGGTCGCTGTTATCTTGTTCTCCTCTGTGTGCTGGCTGTGCGATCTGTCTTCCTGGGCTTTACCGCACTGTCCACGCGTCTACTACACTATCATGGTCAACGGAAGTGTTTAGCTTTGAATATTAGTTTTATTACGACTGAAGAAGCTGCCGGGTGAATGTAACAGCGTCTGGAGAAAGGTGGAGGGCTTAGGGTCAAGGTCAGAGGAGTCAACGACAGAATGATCGTCTCCATTAACGAATGATCGAAGGTTAGTGTCCGCTGTTTTGTCGAAGTAAAGGATTTGCCATGCTCACTGTTTGTTATTAATGTGTGCGTCTGTGTGGGTGCGTGTGTAGGTGTTTGATATAGTGACAATGTAAGTATGTGTGTATGTTTAAATGTATGCATGCTCCAATATGTGGTTACGTCTGTTTAAAAAATATTGTGTCTCTGTTTCTGTGTGTGTTTGTATATGTGTGTTAGCTCATGTTTCGTGATTGTGCATAATCGTGTGCTTGTTTTCCAAAGCATTGATCTCGATCGAGTGCTCAAGTTCATTTTACAAGTCTTGGTTTTGAAACTTAAAGTTTTGGCCTTGGTCTAGAGACCAAAGTCTTGGTCTTCACTCTTGAAGTTCAAAATCTTGGATTTGGTCGACCAAGACTCAATTATTGTCAGTATGAACAATAAGGACGTCTCTACTCAACTAACTCCTTATGCTTTAAGAGAGGGCCAAAGATTCCTATGGACCTCGAAACTCTATGTAGTTGATGCTGCTTGAGTTTATTTGGTCACAAAAATGACTGTTTCTCGTGGAAAGGCGTTTTCTGTGATAGTCAAAAAACCAGAATTTAAGACCTCATTCATAACCTAGACTCAATGTTTTCTGTGCCTCAGTACTATATTATACAACATACAATAATATTG
>JAQFXW010000603.1:0-17828 GCA_034693945.1 Dendrobaena attemsi
GGGGGCTTAACGGGTACCCGCCCGTTCGTTTGACGGGTACCCGGTCAGGCATTTTCACGATTTTTGACAGCCTTACCAAGCACTTAAATAGATTTTCTCGTTTTTGACAAATCGGACGCTTTATAGAAAAACCCTTTTGGCAAGTTGGCAGAAATTGGGTTTCGGCCCTTCATGTTTCGACGATTCAGGTAGACACCAGTCCTGACAACTATGCCAAGGCTCAAGGGGTTTTCTATGAAGCATCTGATATGCCAAACAGTAGGAAATCCATTTCAGTTCTAGACTGTTCTTGAACACACCCTATCCGACGCATTCTATAATTATGGATTAGAACCTTCAGTAAATTTTTTTAAAGTAGGCTATAAGGGTTTCTGCAATTCACGTTTTAGGTTATACGGTCTCTGTGTAAAACAGTTTCGATGACTAGACTAATTTTCTTTGGTCAATTCGGGTTTCGACGATTCGCTACATCTAAAAACATCTAAATTGGAAGTTCTGGGTTATCATTTGATTTTGGGGTCCATGTATTTCTCACATGGTTCATATGTTGAATTGATGTGACTAAAAACATGAGCATATAAATTTAAGTGTGATAAATAAATGTGGAGTTACTGTGTTTCAATTATAAATTTTGGATAAAAGTCAATGAGTTTTTACTTAATTTGTTCATACGTATAAATGTATCGTGTGTGTGTGACACTCTTTATAAATTGTATATTCATTTACATTATTCTGATATATTTTGTAACTTGAGTTTACCAAAAGAGCTAACTTGTTCGTTACATTCATTACTGCTGTGACCAGCACAGTCATAATCAGTTGCCAATCAAACAAAATAATTTATATAATGCCCATTCAAAATCTCTACTCAGAGACGTTCCTGACCCAGGCATGGTCAAAAATAAAAGTCTCAAGGAAGCGCTGTAATGAAGTGGAGGAATCACAGGGAAGCAATCGAAGTGCGAGTGGGAGATTGTACCAAACAGTGGGTCTCATGACCCAAAACGATCTTTGTTGCAGTATGTGAGAACGGAACAACAAAGTCACCATGTGTAGCTGAGCGTAACGAGTGGTAACCCAGGGAAAGAGGCCAAGGTGCAGAGCTCACCTAAATAGGATGGAACTTGTGAGAAGGTGTAATGCCATTTAATAGAAGTGACTATAAAGAATGCACTGTTGCAGAGGGTGAGCCAATGCAGATCACCTCTCACGAAAGCTGAGATATAACCAAACCGTGATATACCACAAACCAAGCATGTTGCTGACCGCAAAACCCTAATCAAGAAATTTATATCCAGTCTTAGCAGCTGTACTGCATTCAGAATTTTAACATAATTTATTAATTCATTTACAAAATTAGTGGATTTGTAAAAATCTGTTCAAGATATTTGCTGAGCATCTTTTGTCTGATCATCAACCAGAAGAAATATTGTCTGGCTATAGGTTTAAATTATATTGCTTGTTATCCAGAAATTATAGATTCCCATTACATGTAAGGCTGTTGAAGTGTTAGTTAGTAGTTTTAGATATTAAAATTACTATTAATTACATAAGTGGTTTTATGTTTAGAATTTGTTGTTGTTTCAGTTGCTGAACAAGGGGTTGATGTTGGAATTTATGCAAAATGAACAATTGTCGTCATGTCCAGAAGATTCGTTTGTCTGATCATCACTCAATTCTCAATCCTCAGAAATGGATATGTGCCATCTGTGAGAACAGAGAGAATGTCTGGGTATGGGGTGATTGTAATCATGTTTTAACTATTGATACTAGTGTTTTTGTGCTCCTTGCTTCATTAAAGCTTTTTCATAAAGCAGCATTTTATATATATTTTATTTGGTTAAATAGCAAAATTCAATCAATCAAATGTTTTTTATTGGACCAAAAGAATGACACAACAACTGGCAAGTCGAGCAAAGTTGAACATAGTTTTGTTATCGTTCAAAAGCACCAATAATAATTGTAAGTTCCAAAAGGGAGGTTGTCCTGCTATAATGGGTCACCCATAATGATTGAAATCATGTAATGTTCTGTTAGCTTTTCCCTTTACAGTGCACTTCCACAGGTGTTCTAATAAATATGGCTGTTAAATAGTGCGTCTCCAGTACTCTCCACTCCTGACACCCAATTGCAGCTCAGTAGCTGATATCGATTATCATATTTGTGACCATGCATGCATCTAATTGCTCATCTACTTAACACTTACTGACATTGACAAAGATGACAACTTAGCTGTGTTAAGATTTGATTGACTTTTCAATTCAGACATGTCACATTGTATACTAATGTCTGGAAATACTAGATATGAATATATCTGAAATGTATAAATATGTTTTGCAATGATTCCATTAACGTTTGCCCATAGCCTTATATCTAAGCATTTATATAGCCCCTCTTATAGGGCTTACCATTAAAAAGCGCTTCCAGTGTGCAATGTTCGAGAGAAGTAGGTTTTGAGAAGATCGAATTAAGAAGAGAACGCTAGGTGGTAATGGGGAACAAAGGAGTGAGTAAGATCATTAACCCATGACAGGAATGTGGCCTTTCTAAGTGATTGGTACCAAATTTTTTAAACACATAAGACTTCCACACGGGACACACATTTGTTTACTGAACTGTGAGGCCCAGGTTCTTGACAATGGCAAGGCAGTGCAAAGTTATGTCCTCCATTTGCGTTGTCTTCTGGTGACAATGTATAGATAGTATTGCGCTGTATGGACTGAGATGGCGATTTTCTTGAGTAATTCTGAATCATTTACTGGCATTTCATTAAATTGCATTATTTCTAAGCTGCAGTTGTTGGTTTTACTTGTAATGGTCTCTTCTGTTTACAGGCATGTTTGAGTTGCTCTCACGTAGCATGTGGACGATACTTAGATGAACATATTCAACTGCATTATCAGGAAACCAAGGTATGCCAGAGCATTTAAGAGAGCTTTCATTTTATTCTCAACTTGTGCATCGTCATTGTTAAATACATTTTCAAAGGTTCTTTCCACTTAAAATTGCTTTAAAAATAATATGTGTTGCATGAATGAAGCCTTGAACAGTAATGCATTTCATGTACCTTCATGGTTTAAAAAGATTTGTTAAGTGAATTTTTATATTTTGAAAAGGTTTAGCATCTGATTAATATTTAGCATGTCAAAGACAATGAAATGGATAACTTATATATATGTTTTGCACTGTTTAGCACCCACTTTCGATGGATGTTCACGAAAAATATGTCTACTGGTATGTTTTCTATTGTTTTATGACTGTGGTTTTTCATACCATGCTCAGCTTTAGTAACATCACATTTTTTTAGTTCAAATCATGAAAGTCTCTTTTTATTAATAAGGCTTTGAGTAATGTATAAGACACTTTTGTTTTGCATCACTCATTTTTTTAAATCATCAAAAATACAATATTAAAGTACTAATTGTAACTTGTGAGAAGTAGTTCAATAAATTGGTTAAGAATTAAATCCGGTATCAGGGCACTGTTTTACTTTAAAATTCGGACACATCTAGTAGCAAGTAATAATTAGTGAGCAACTTAACAAGTGTAGTAAACATATGTGTGTAACAGAATGTATCTGTTTCATATAGTTCACATTAAGGTATTTTACCTACGGCTTTGTGATGCATTATAACTGGTACTCGCCTGGAATGAGTTTGGTATCTGGACTATATTTTACAAAAATTGTAATCTCCAGTCTTGTGTATTTGCATTATGCCTGTAAAGTACCTGTAAATTGCTCTGGTCTAATGGTTCTTTAACAGTAGTGCAGAAAGGTCTGATATAGATATGCTGTTGTGGTTTTTAATCTTTTCATTTACTCCTAAGTAATGGCTGATAAATTCTTTAGATTTATTTGATTAAGAGTTATCAGTGTCTGATGTAAGATAAAAGATTGTCATAGCAGCACAGAAGGTAATTCGAGTAAATTATTTCGTTATAGCTACGAATGTGGTGATTACATATTAAACGATAATCTGGCTGGCGACATAAAGATTTTGCGGAGTTGTCTACAAGCAACGACCAGTCAGTCGCTCGATGGTTCCAGCGATACTAGTAATGCTGTCTGCCGTCGAAGAAGTAGTCGTGTTCAGCGCTCAACGTCATTGGCTTCTCTGCTTCAGGTGTCGACCCGGTAATATTTGGTTTTTATGTAGACGTTTGAAATATCTTCTCAGGGTTCTTTCAGTATTATCATTACAGAAATTCTCACTTGCACAAATTTGCGACAAAATGCTAAGGGAGTTTGTGGCTAGTCAGTTTGAAAATTGACAATGCATGCATAGTTGCTGAACTGAGTTGTCTTTTGAACAACGAAGGATGGTGCACGATTGCTCACAGTTACACTAACACAGCATTTTGCAGTGTTTATTTGATGATGAAATACATGATTCCTTCCACAATTTGTTTTAGGTGTGAATTGCTCGACACCAGCGACGATGTTACATACACAGATCTTTGGCTGAGGAGGTAAAACAGGAGCTGCCTATTGGCATTTGAGTTGCACAAGTAGAATGCTTATGATGAATGCTATAATTTGGCATTAGTGCTGTTATTTAATAGATGCAAAAGACAGTCTCTTGTCTACTTTGAATGCTACTGATCCATAATTTGGCTCATTATTTAACAATGTGAACACTGAAATCTGTGGAATTCTTACAACACATACTTGCCCTTATGATTATATGAACTCATAAAAACTGACAAAAAAATTTAATGTTAATCGTTGCTGTCCTGTGAGTTTACTGATGCCATCCTCGATTTCAAGAACACCATCTTTGGTCGCCCGCTTAGTCAAAAAGGGTGACTGACTTCTAGGTTAGTAAATTACAGTAGCCACTAGCCATTATGTGTCTTAAGTCCGGCAAATCAGACTATGCACTGTATCTTAGCGTAAATGTGTGTTACCCTGTCTTGTGATTGTAATCTGTGTCTAATTTGAATATTATAGATACTATCTTCTTGCCAATGCTTTTAATAAGTGGAAGTCATCTACAAAAGCTGTTTGTTCAACTCAGGTTTGAGAATCCATTTTTTGTGTTTTTATATAATAGCAGTTTGTTTTATATTGTAACATGTATTAAACAAACTTTTTGTTATAAAATAGCAGTTTGTTTTATATTTTAATGTATTAAACAAACTTTTTTCCATAGCTCCATGAGAAGTGTAAACATCTGTTGTTAGCATATAATTTTACTCTTGTCTTTTTAATTTAATTAATTTATTCTTGGGATCAGAAGCATCGTATAACTCATTGATTTCACTAATATCCAGTGCAACTAAACAGCATTCATCTTTTGAGAAGAAAGCACAGATGATATTTCAATCTCTGTGTAACTGTATCATTCAGAATTATTAGGTTGTGTAAGCATCTATATTTGTCTATATGGAAGAGTCGACAAAATTTGGTAGCTACATTTATAGCCAATTTTTTAAAGAATTTTCATTGTCAACCATTATGTGCAAGACCACAAGCTGTTACCACAATCTAGACTACATAGATTGTAGAAAGTTTGTGTGTTAATTATTTCTCTCTTTTTAATGATTTCATCTTTATAGGTACCTTCTGAAATTTTCTTGTGTGAATTTAGGTAATTGTAAAAGGAAAGCCAGCTATTGAAGAGTTTGCAAAATTCCCCAAAGGTAATGGTGTGCGGCATACCAAGAAACGAAGGCACACTATTGCCGGTGTAACAGGACTACGAAATCTCGGAAACACGTGCTACATGAATTCCATACTGCAGGTTTTACGGTAAAGAATACTAAAGACTCAATTGTTTCAGTGTTGGTTTATTTTGCTGGCAAATTGGTCTGTTCCATTCCATTTTTCCGGATTTATTTGTTTGTTCTATGCTATTGCTCTATTTTGAAATCAACCACTTGTTTAAGTTAGTTAATGGTAGACCCATGTTTGAAAAGCTCAATAAGCCAGCGAGGGGCTGTGGGACATTGGATACGAGCTGGGGCGAAGTGCAGACGAATCGGAGTGATGGACGAACGCCCCTCAGGAAGACTCATCCTTCATTAGCTAGACTGTATTGTAAATCGAGATGTAGATTGCATGTGGTGCCCTGCATTGCTGCCATAAGTAAAATTCGATTCCTGTAATAATCTACTATGTCTGTAATGCGGTGTGTCATTGTGAATATTAAACGAAAATATTATTTACTTTCAAGCTGTCATTTACTTGAGATGCATCTTTTCCTCCAAGTTATAAACTTTTAATATGGTTGTTTCATTTTGATTGGTCTGTAGTCACCTCCATCAGTTCAGCAAAGTTTTTATTGAAGATGGAACATCGGTTTCTAAAAATACAGCTGAAACTGAATCAAACTCACATATTGGCAACAACGTTCCTGTTGCTGAAATACAGCTTACAAACTGCAGCCCGCCTTCTTCCAGCTATAAGGTAACTTGCAAACAGTGATATTACAGTTACAAAAATAATTCAATTCAGTTCGAAGAATGTAGTTTCGATTCTAATTCTATTCCCATTCTGAAAATAGTTCCTATTTCAGTTTTTATTCCAGTTCTCAAATTATATAAGTTCTTATTCTAGTTATGATTTTCTGTTCTAATTTCAATTCTGAAATAAAATTAGTTCTAATTCAACTCTCAAATAAAAGCACAACTGTTTACAACTTTTTAGTCAGTTCTAGTTTGACATTTTCTGAGCTTTAATACATTTAACCGATTTGACGACTTTTGATCACATGAAGGTTGAGTTGTCCTTTTATTATGATAGACCATTTACTGCAGAAACATTGATAGGCCTAAATCAATAATTCTATTCTTAACTAATTTTTATTTCGATTCCCTACAGTGTATTTCAGTTCTAGTTCTACATGTATTCTCGTTCTCAAAATAATTTCCAATTTTCATTCCTATTTTGTTAACGGAAATTGATAATTTTACTTTTAACAAAAATATCACTGTCTGCAAACTTGTTGACTCGTATTTGTATAACACTTTGGAGTTTTCATATTTCCTACTGCCACTCAATGTGCATTTTGATGCCTTTCTTCAATTGGTCTTTTCTTTGCCTATATTTTTATGACCGGGCTGCTTTTTACATGCCAATGCATCAGTTGCAGTAGGTTTGAGGATGTCGTTTTTTGACACGATGACATTTTTCAGAAGTTTCAATAAGTAACTATATTGGCCCATTGGGCGAAACGGTTGAGAAGTATATTGTAAATTAGAAGAGATTTTAATAAATAAAATACAAGAAGAATATAGAAAACACTTTGAATGTCAAAGCAAAAGTAGCAATTATTATGTAGAAGTTCAATTAGTGTTGATTAAGTTGTGTGCAAATGTTGAAAACAATACATTTGGGCCTTACACCATCATGGAAAGGGTTTAATATAATGGTTAGCACACTGGCACAAAGAGCAAATGATTCCTCGATTCCAGTTTGCAACCGTCCTTCAGTTCAGCTCAACCTTCCTTTGGTAAATGTGCTGTAAACCGAAATGTGGAAGGGATGGTGTTATGAATTACTGTCAGTGGTTTGATTTGAAGGCGTGTTTCCGGTAACAGATGCTTAAAAAATAGGGTAGGTAGGAAAATTACTTTTCGGATAAATTATTTTTTATACTATTCTATTTCATCATGTTGCACTTAACTACAGCATGCTCGGACACACTGTGGCTAAAGCCTGTAGCTATAAAGCCAGTGAATTTGATTCCACCTGTTTTATATGAAGCTTGCCATTTTTCTCCAAAATTTCTAACTTTATTTGAGTTTTGAGTGTTTGGATAGTGATAGACATCCATTTTTGTGCCTCACATTTTGTAAAAGAACATTTTTCTTAATTTTCCAAACAATGAATTTTACGAAATTATTGTGTCGTCCCAAAAATGGTGACTCAGTCGGTTATCGGAAACTCATAATTATTTTTTAACTTTTGAACATCTGTTGTATCAATGAAGACTAATTACTGTGCACAGATGAACAAATAGACTTCTTAATCATAATCGTAAACTCAAGACTTCTAGAGTGCTCCGTAAAGCCAAGCACTGGGCACCAGCTAATTCACGAGCGCTGCGTAAAGTCAAAGGAGTATTCAGCGAGAAAAGTCCGAGGTAGAGTTGCCGGAGGTGAGGGCGGGGCATGACAGCTGTAAAAAGTGGGTGTCGTTTAGGACGAAGGTTAGGAGGGGGGAGAGTCAGAGAAATCAGGGTATGACTGCTCAAGCATGAAACAAATCCTCGGGCATATTAAGTAAGTGTACAGTGTACACAGAACACAATTATTGTAAATTAAATGTTTGCTTTTGGTGTTGTGCGGCTATGTCTGCGACTGTTACGTCTCTTCTTCAGATGTTAAAATTTTGCATCTTATTTGACCTATATTTTTTATCTGTAAAAGTACTTTTAATATCAGTTTCAGGTTGCAAATGGCGACATTCAGCATAACGGGAACAATGGAAAACAAAGAAGAAATCATAAGAAACTCGAAGCAAGCAAAATGTATGTGCTTCTGGTTAGAAATGTATATGAACATGTAAACATGGGTGTATGGACTGATAAAGCAATTTATTGATTGACAATTTAATGATGAACTGCATCATTTTCGCAGTTACTTTTAGTATATGCTTCATTGCTCATTATCCGCCCAGTAATGACCAGTGTGCATTAAAAGTGACTGGGAAACCAGCTGGTCCCAAAAGTTTTAAGTATGAGGTAGTAACTGTGAGATGGTTGTCCCTTATTTCAACTCATTCTGAAGCTCAAACCTGAACTAGTATGTTGGTTCCTTTTTCTCCAGTGTTGTGATGTTGAAGGTACCTACACTGTAACCCATATATCACTTTTGAAGCAGCTATTCTGTATAGATTGAAAAGACGTTGAGCTGCATAATATTGACAATTATTATAAGAAGATACCATCTTTTATGCTGTTTTCGATATTGGAGGAGGAAATGCAGAAGCTACTCGATTGACCTTGTAGGTCGCTGTCACATGAACTTCATTCCTTACTACGCATCATGTGGTCTGGCAAGCTGTCCATGGTCAGTCCGCACAAGATGCTCTATGCCGTTTGGAACATTATTCCATTCTTCCGAGGATATTCACAGCAGGATGCTCAGGAATTTCTTAGGTATGTCTCTACAGGTCATTTTGATGTGTGTTTCAACTGTTGACGACAAAGCTTATTAAATTCTACTTAACTCCGCATTATCAATTAATTATTAACTGATTATTTGTTTGATCAACTTTTGATGAACACTTTAATAGTATTGTAACACCGCACTGCAATAGTACTGAGTAATGAGAATGCTTATGAAATTCTATTTCATTCCAGAAAGTGTTGGACTTATTCTTATTTGTGTGTGTGATGATGTGGTATGCATTGTAGTGAATTTCTGGATAAGGTTCAGTCAGAAATGGATACTCTAGTACCAGTTGCAAAGGATGGAACCTCCTCGCCAGCATTCTGCATTACTGAATCTACTGCCTCAAATGGCATCAGTGGCGATGATTTGGTCACTCAGTTATTTCAGGGAGAACTCATTAGTCAGGTAACATCAATCAATCATATTACTAACGTAACTGTGTTTATTGTTTGACAAAGTTATGTGGCAAGTTATAGCGTTAATCTAGTTTGCCATATTTGTTCTTGGCCGGAAAAATTAATGATGCACAATTGCTTAAAAACTCAACCAATTGCCAAATTTTATCTGTCCTAGAGAAATATGGTCAGCATGGTGGACAATACTTTAGTTCGGAGGTTGAACCTTTTTAGACTTGCGACACACTTAAACTTGTCACCAAAATTGGCAACACATCATGCAATCATCGTATTTGAATACTGTTTAAATTCGGAAATGTTAAGTCTAAAACGCCAGAAATAAGGGGGTCCTGTACTCATCATATCACAAAATTGTAGACAGAAGACATAGACTCAACACCCATCTATTTTAAATTATATTATACATTTTTAGGGCAGTAATTATTCAGATGTAGGCCCTATCTGCACAAATTCAGAAGTTCTTATAGGTTAAAACAGTATAACCGACACGAGACTATATGAGTGCATTTTATATGTGAGGTAAACGCGATCTTGTTGGAGAATTGTTTTACCTTTTTCAGTGGATTAAGCCTAAAACTTGTGTGGCATACGCTATTTTTAGCGTAGCTATAGCTATAGGACAGGCCTGTAATCAATTTTTAGCGTCCATTCACTGAGGTGTATCATTGAAAGCCGCACATTTAATTTTCGTCGTCCAGTTTAAGAATTTTGGAATTCCAGACGCACACTGACGAAATCGCTGTCCAAAATACGTTAATCGCTAGCACTATTCCTTACTTGGTTCAATATTATAATCATTATCAAACCAGATTTCGATTAAGTTAAACAGATTGTATAATGTAGATTGAATGCTACTAATTCTCAAAACTGCTGAAGTAGGTCTAAGTTAATAAATGGAAAGCATGTAGGTACGACCGGAAATTTGCGACACACCAATTCTTCGCGACACACCATCCTTATGCGACACACCACCGGTCGCTTTGCGACACACTAGTGTGACACACCAGTTAAGAACCTCTGCTTTAGTTAACCATAAATTGACAAAAGTTGAATAAATTATTTGAAATGTGATAAAAGTATAACTATCTAGATCTCCAGAGTTTAATGCCAACCTTAATGACAATTTAAATGTGGGAACGTTCAGAGAAATAAAAAGATTTCAAAATACTAATTTGTATAAGTATAAATTTCAAAACAAGCCACATTATCTTTCCCATCAGAAATATAAGCATAATTATCAGTCTTCAACAGATAGTTGTGTACAATTTAAGTCAATGTCTCTTTATCCGATTTTGTAGAATTTAAAGATTTAAAAATTAGATATATACGTGTCTCGATTTCACAAAATCAGTCGCTTGTCCCGAAATGCCATCACCCTGAAAATGGCCAAAAACCATGCCAAACCTCAAACTGGTCGTATTTGAGGTTAATGCAAAATCAATTACAAAAATAATATATACTTAATACAAATAGCATATTTAATTTCTGGTTTGATGTTTCTATTTGTGTAAAAATAATTTTTTACTAAAAGCCCTCCTATCTGTTTTGAGGTTGAAATTAGGAATTTGAGTCACAATTTGGTAAAATTTGTTGAGATATTAGACAACGTTACGGTCCTCGTTTCCTAACATGCTTGGTCTCATTTTGAAGAAGGAAATCCCCTTTTTCTGTTCTATTAATAAACTATGACCTTCCCTTATTGGTTGCACACAAAGATTGGCTCAAAATGGGTAACCTAAAATTCAAAATTGTTTACTCTGGCTTCTTCCCGATCACATGACAAAATCTCCGCTGTGGTTGGCTGGCGGTTCGAAAAGTTTGGTTGTGATTGGCTAAAGACTCTCGTGATAGCGATGAATAATGGTTCCTATAGTTCTAGATGACGATGATTCTTCAAAATAATATCGAATAACAATTAATAACACCAATTTGAAATTGATACGTAGGATTCTGGTGATAGCATGAGACATGCAAAAATGCCTGATTAAATCGTAACGCACGAGGATGCGGTTTGAAGCTGCTAGGCCTACAATCCGTTCACCAGGTCACACGATTCACCCGAAAATAAGGCTAAACTTTACTCGCCGATATCTCAGTTTACTACTTCTGTAGGCAGTCACGTTTAAAACGCTGTAACTTTATTCATATATGCAGTAGAAACAAGCTGAAAACAGATTTGGAAAGGTCAATATAGGCTATATAGCACATATTCTGGTGTAAAAACCTGAAATTTTTATTTTGGGACTTGTGACTGCTTTTGTGGTGACAGGTCACATATGTGCGAAACTACAGCGGGTGATGAACTGATGTTTTGACGCTAGAGCAGCGGTTCCCAACCCGTGGCCCGCGGGCCAAAAGTGGCTCGTCAGGCCTATAAAAGTGGCCTGTGGCCTCAACAAATATTAGCAAATATATTTATTTATTACTTATCGTATATGCTTTGAGTAAATCTCGTCAAGTATATAGCATGTATAGTTGTATTCTATAGGCCTACATTATACATTGTATCATTTTCGCTAGATGGTGATTATCGGATCAAAACCAAAATTTTATGACCTCAGATTCGCTTCTAGTAGGCCTAGCTATCAGTTTATTTTTTCAGTCAAATCGTCATTTTCTGTTGTCGGGTAATAATTTATGTCAAAAATATTTCCTTAAAATGAGGCGAACTTTGCAAGTCGTTAGTCTATATTTATCTTTGTCATAACGGAAAACCATGTACCAATCTGCTTGGTTTGTGGGTTCACTGCTTCAGTTCTAAAAAAATAGGCCTAACTTGGAAAGACACTTCAACTGTACAGTAGTCACACAGATATGATTAAGACTGGGCTGACTTGTGATGGGAATTTATTGCGAAGAATGAGAAAGAAATGATTAGCCAGCAATCATTATTTTCTAAGATAATGATCAAAGCTAAAGTATGGTTGTGGCATCGTGTGAAGTTGCTCTTCTAGCAAAGAAAAAGAAACCATTTATTGATGGAGAAGAGATTGTGAAGCTTCTTGATATAGCTGCCAGAATGCTAGGAGACAAAAAGATTGAAGCTAAATTTAAAGATATCCCGCTGTAAAATAATACAATGTCAAGACGGGTTACAGAACTTGCTGATAACGTTAGTGAACAAATTACATTTCATTTTAAATTTTAAAAAAACTTTAACCTTGTGGCCCCTCGAGTCCTGCAACTAGGAAAGTGGCCCTCGAGTCAGAAAAGTTGGGAACCGCTGTGCCAGAGTAACTGATTCATCTTTGTCGGTGGTTATAAACGAAGGCTTGCTTTGCCGATCTGAGTTCTTTTACTGTGCACTTCATTGTTGTGATTGTTTGTTTCTGTTTCAAGGTTAAATGTCTTGCCTGTGACCATCAGTCAGATATCCGAGAAGCTTTTGTGGATCTTTCTCTAGAGTTTCCGCTTCAGTATCATACGAGGGGAAGGTCACATAACAATGTCTGTCAGTTGGAAGGTAACTCTTCATTTCTATCTTCTCTGTTTTTGTGCAGTTGCCTTGATGTCTAATATGTCAACATAAAATCCAAAATTACTTATCTTTAAATTTCCATATATATATATATATAATTGATTCATTCATTCGAGAGTTTGCATGATCAAGATGTGGGCAAATTGGTCAGGAAGTCCCCCTCTGCTCGAGACCACCCCAACTTCCACCACCGCCGGATGGGTTGAAGATAAACCCAATTTGCATCTCCAAATCGTCGAGGCAATTCTATATTGAATCCTCTGGCGAGCGGAGAGCCAATGCAGATCCTCGAACATGTATTTTGACACAGCAGTCGAATTGGATATGGGTCAATAAGACTCGATCTAGGCTACTCATCACATCAGTCTATCGGATGGCAGACCTTAGTATAAGGATATATAGTAATCAAGGCTAGCTGTGACGAAGATGATGCACTAGAACAAGAGAGTGTGCCGTTTGACACAGCTGGTGTAACAAATAACAGCTTATAATAGCTGGTATAAGCAGTCGTGACTGACGTGACTTAAACGGTTAAGGTGGTTCAAAAGTGAGTTCCTGGTCCAGAAGAATGTCAAGGTCACAGACCGCCGTGGAGAAAGTATAACTTGGAAATTCGGTAGCTTGTAGATTTAAATGTAAGATTCTGTTTAGTTAGCAGGTGGTTCATTATTAGCCGTTCATATAGTTAAGTTGTGGATTGTCCATGCCGTTGGAAGTGCTTGCTTGTGTAATATATTTGTTTCTTGTGGTGATAGATATGCTGGCAAAGTTCATGGAAGTGGAGAAACTGGATGGTAGGATCTATGCCTGTGATGGATGCAACAGTGAGTAAACAAGTGACCATTGTTTCTGGTTTTCTGCAATCATATTAGTGCTTTTCTGTTTATACTGTTAAATTGTCTTACCAATATCTGAATGGATTTATTTTAATTGATGATTGTTTTGTTCAATCCTATGCCGACGAGAGGGGTTGGTTATTCATGCATTTTAGTGCAGGCTCATCTTTAAGTGTTAATAATAATCAATTTGTAGTTTAGTTTTTTTCAGCTAAGTTGGTGTGTCAACTTGTTTGTGTTGAAGTACTGCTTGTTACATTAAAAAAATCCTATTTATATAGCGCTTTAATGAAGCTAAAGCAAGAAATGAGTGGTGCACATGTTCAAAAGTCAAGGACAGTCATGTGATTGTTTTAGAAATAAGTTTAGATGTGATTTGAATGTCTTCAGCATTGATGCATTCTTGACATTCATTCAGAGAGCTGTAGGACAGTATTGTCAAACCTTTGTGAAACAGTGGGTAGAAGAAACATTGCTCTTGAAGTCGAGGGATGCACCACTAAACTCAAAGCAACGACTAAAAAAAATAATTTAATTTAATCCCGCGCCTCAGATTCACATTTCGCTGTGACCTTGCTCGTGTTATAAATCTAGCAAATAAATAATAACATTTGTTGTGATTTATTATATCACTTTACATTGCAATATGATCTACAGTAGTTGCTTTGGAGCAGTGGAACTTGATTAATGCATTCCCATATGTTTTGAACTTTTGATGCATTATGTAATTACATCTGATAAAGAGAGATGAACTGTCTAATTAAATTTTCCAATTTTTTTGCTGTGTTCAATTCAGGAAATCGAAGGAAGTCGCCTGGAAAGACAACGGCCTACTCAGAGGCTGAAAAGCGTTTCCTCATCAACAAACTACCTCATGTATTGCGCCTGCATCTCAAACGTTTCATGTAATTGCTTTTATCATTTTGAAATGTCTAGATAAGAGTTATGTTGTGTCGCTGTTAGTTGGCAACTGGAAAACTGTAAGAAATTTTGGTTGATGTTATTATGTGTTAGATGTGTTTTCAGCGTAAAACACAGGATTAAAATGGATGAACTAAATATCAATCAACTGCTTAGTGAAAAATATAGCTTTGTTTATTGGTCCATTAGTATGAATTGTTCTCTTAACACTTTATATGTACACAGCCATAATACATCTCTGTCTTTTACCCATTTATTGTTGCCTGTTGAAATTTGGTTCAGATGGTTCTAATAGTTCCTCTGGTATCATTTCTTTCACCTTGTATAACTTGTACTGTAATTGGCCTACTGTTAAATTAATTAGAGTGTGCATGAAATCCAAGTTGTGTATTTGTGCTTGACGAAATCCAGAATGGGATTTGTGCAAACAAACTTCAAAGACTAAATTTGCTGGCTTCTGGGTCTTCTATGTCAAATTCTGAAGCAAATCAATTAATGTTTCATATTTTACAGGTGGTCCGACCGTAACAGTAAAGGGAAGATTAGTGTAAATGTTGCTTTTCCTCAACGTCTCGACGTAAAGAAGTTCTGCCATACTGATGCTGTTTCTGATTGTTCGCTCTACAACTTGTCGGCCGTCGTCGTTCACCACGGTCGAGGCTTCGGTTCAGGACACTACACTGCTTACTGCTGGAACAGTGAGGCTGGTAGGTGCCAGGCTCTCTAACTGATGTGACAGATACTACTCTCTTCCTCTCGTTGCATTAGCCCTGTTACATTCCTTTGTTGGTGAAGCGTGTCTGGCTATAGGTTTCAATTATATGTGGCAGTTTAGACCGTGACCAGTATTATGTCGGAGAATGCAATATTGGATAAAACAAAATAGTATTGGAAGTTATTTATTTAGCATTTTGAGATTCTTACGCAAAGCGGTGCAAAAATACCTTCCTAATATTTTCTAACAGGTAGCTTTTCGAGAATTTATTTCCTTAATATGCTTATATTAAGATTTTGCTCCCAATGTATCTGCATGTCCCTTAAAACCGCTGAGTACCCAATGTTTTTGGACGAGTTTTTTGTCTGCACTATATTGATTTGTTCTGTAGTTGAACCATTTAAATGACATGAAGAAATAATGAACCTGGTTAGCCTACTTTTGCATGCCTTATAACCAGTTTGCTTTTTATGTAGGCCTGGTCTGTTTATTGTAAATGAGATAAAATTGTGTGTTTTCAGATTCATGGGTCCACTGCAATGACACCAAAATGCAAATGGTTACCATTGATGATGTTTACAAAGCCCAGGCATATATTCTTATTTACACCAAGAGTTTTCACAATGAAAACCAGTCAAAAGAAACATCAAATGGCCTAACTTCAAACACATTCATGGACAATAATGCAAGCCGTATTCCGAAGTACTGTGATCTTAAGCGAAGGTTGAATGGAGATGCTCAGAGTAGCTTTATGTGGAAGAAGAGAAAAACGACTATTTGGTGATCATGTGTCGCTGGACAAGAACACTGTTCAGGAGTATTCTTGGTTGTCTCAACTTTCGAAATGCTCTAGTCGAACAACCTCGAATTGCCTTGAATAGATTCTGACATTTCTGAGTTGAATCATGTTTGGAAGATCACAAGATGTGAAGTGGAACAGCTATCGTCGTAGCTAGATGGTGTTTGGTTAGGAATGTCTGCACCCTGCACTGCACTTTTACGAGTACTTAATTTAGTTGATTGTATCTGGAATGAGTAGAGGAAAGATTATCTGCTCAAAAATGTTGATTTGAATAGAATTGTTCTAGTATTTTAATACTAGCTGGTTTGCTCTGAACAATTGCCGTACTTGATGAACAGCATTGGTTTGTTTCCCACTTAACCAAGCTCATGATCGAAGAGGTTGGAATCAACATAACAGCTTCACTGCCAGAACTGATTGGTCTTGTATATGAAATTGCAGTACCTCAGTGGTCCTTTGTTGAATTTAAAATTAGAATTCGTCTGGAACAGCTGACTGGCCTATGCAATGCAGCTGAACAAGTTAGGTGCAACATCTATGGTCCCAGTTTTTGTGATTTTACTGCTAGCGTCAGCGTTTGTAGTTATTGCTAACAGTTCTATTCTATATTTATGATCTTTTTGTTTTACTACAGCCCAAACAGGTATAAGTCAAATCTTAACATTTAATTTTAACAATTTTTTGTGGGTTACAGCATTTTACATACATGTTTTATTTGCATTTGAGGCTGTTCTTCATGAAGGAAGCCTTATGTTTTTAAATACATTTTAATAACAATAATCTACACTACAGCCTTTATTTGTTAGACATGCATAACTACAGGACTACAAATTCTGTGCTCAAGCCTTGTAGATCTGCTGTGCTGCAAGCCCTTTAATGTAACCAGATTATGCTTTAAGCCTTAATAGGCAAAGGGCTTTCAACATCTAAAAATGTTGGTGATGGTTGTGAAGTAGTTGTTGTTTCAAGGAAACAGGAACCATGAATTTACTAAACTGAAACATGTGAAATTGTTATTCTTTTGTATTAAAATTATAAGCTATACCGTATATGTGAGATGTGGTGGTGCAGTGGGATAGTGACCGCCTTGCGTCCGAAGAGTCACGGGTTCGATTCAGACCTGAGCCACACGTAGTAAAGACCTTGAGCAAGTCTTTCACTCAAAATTGCTCGTGATGCTTCGGGGTGTAAACTCCGATACACCTCCGTCCGGGCTGTAGTCGGGACCGCCTCTGAGTAGTAGTGGACTTGAAGGGGCGGTATAGAAATATGTGAATAAATAAATAAGTAAATTTATACAGTGTGATTTCATAGAGGCCTTGATGATGTGCTTAAAATGTCTAATCTTTATTTGCATAGTTTATCTTCAATGCTGCGCTAAGCTGACACTGCACATGGTTATGCCCTTACCTTACACTACTACAAATATTTTATTATAAATGTATCACAGTTTATTTTCATCAGACATGCGTTAAATAATGACAATTAAATTGTCATGTTACAAATTTTGTATCCAGTATCCACCTAATGGAACTATTTC
>JAQFXW010000604.1:0-17817 GCA_034693945.1 Dendrobaena attemsi
GACCCGAGCCACCGCGCAGGGACCTTGAGCAAGTCCTTCACCTACAGTTGCTCGTGGCGCTTCGGCGTGAAAACTCCAAGACTCCTCCCGGCTGTAGTCGGGACCGCCTCTAAGTACTAGTGGACTTTAAGGGGCGGTATAGAAATGCGCGAATAAATAAATGAAATAAAAATGAAAACCTACAATAGAGATATTGTTTTGCTCCTTCTAAAGCGATGCCATAAGTTTTAATAGACGATTAACATAATAGAATTGTGTGATATAATGAAAAGAAAAAAGTCAATATCAATCAGGATGGAAATGGAATTCGTTATAACAGCCAACGAATAATCAGTTATCAAAGTGTACCGAGTCTTTAGCATCATGTGATTCGGAGGATAGGAGCCTATAATTATCTTCAAATCCGATCAAATCTAAATGACCAAGCCGATGCGAATAAGAACGATGAAACGGGGTTGCCAATAAATGTAGGCAGTTGCCAAACGCTAGGACATATAGACCACGTGCCCTCCAGATCTGATGCCGACATTGCGAGCTTAGATTTAGATTGCAGATACTGAGCTCTGAAAGCCTTTCTGTATGAAGCATTGCATTTTCTATCAAGGATATTGACGTATCGCAATGATCCGACTCGATTTGCTCTACTGTCTGCTTTCGGTGTGTTCCCCTCTCTTCTACCAACATATATTCAGTGTAGGGTCTAAACGTCCAAATGACTGCAGTCTTATACTCAGACGTCGTCCGATCATTGCCCTCCTCCGGTGCAGCTACCGTCGTGTTGCATTTAACAAGCAGCCATTGTTCGCGTTAATTTAATCAATAATTATTTTGGTCTTTATTGGTTGATGAGTTGGGTAGATCAGGGGCTTCTATCCCTATACCCAGCGGGCTCAAGTGCGCCCAGTGGAAAACAGGGGGGAACATTTCATAATGTATAAATTTCAGAAACAGGGGGAAACTGGAATAGAAGAGTATTTTTGAGGGGGAAATGGAAAGTCATGAGTTTTTGAGCCCGGCTGTTTGGAGGGATAGAAGCCCCTGGGGTAGATAATAATCAAGCTTTCCTAAGTTTACAGTTGATTTCTAAGAACACGTTCTATTAATGAGCATTATATAGTCTACTGTTCTTAGAATAGCATATGCGATTCCGTGTGAAACGGAATCACGAAACAAACCAGCATAAATCTATAGCATGACCCTTGAGTGTTGTTTAGCTCGCAAAAAGCTGACAACGATGCTCTGGGAATCGAATACGACCGCAACAGCAAAATTGCTTCTCTCCGTGTTAACTTCCCAACGGCGAGCGGTTGAGCTCTAAATCGAACACGAGTAGCTCACATCATATATATATATATATATATATATATATATATATGCATTGAATGACAATTAGTTCGTGTGTTCGTCTCATCCGTCATCCAGGTCCCTGGAGTCATGAAAAATGCATAGAGAGAGACAGAGAGAGAGAGACACACGAACATAGACGGACAGAGAGACAGCTGATGAAGGAGCAAAGGAGAGCAAGTGTATGGCGACCGAAGCAGGTGGTGCTGTCGATGACGCTCCTGTCCAAAGCAACAGCTCTCAGCGCTTCTGTTCCTCTGTAATTACGGACTGAATTAGTGTCGCCTCTTCATTCGTTCAGGAATTGAGGGTGATTGTTCTCCGAAGGCAGTCTATTGATTTAGCATCCGTCATTATTATGATGAGTGCAGACCAGGTATCTGGGTTCTTATCCACTATACAGATACATGTATACGGTGGTATGAGGGTGGACGGGTCAACTTAAGTAAAAGTAGGTCGATGTGTCGGCATAGAACTATAGAGAAGAAAGTATGAGAAACAACGAAAGTAAGGAGAAGATTGATTAGGAAGGCAATTACGAAAGAAGACACAAATTAGGGCAAGGCAGAAAGGAAACAGCGTCGACAGAAGGGAAAAGGAAAGAACAGAGAAACCGGATGACAATTACTTTGTACTATTATAGGCTTATGGCTGTTTGGTATAATATGTTTAACATACGGGCTGATTGTTGTCAGGCTGCATCCATTCAGATAGTCTACGCATGAAACAAGAAGTCGTCAGGTTTAAATGTTTAATCGGGAAGAGACAGTTTTATTGCCTGTAGGCACTTTGCTAAAACGAAGGACTTACAGTTTCTATAGATTGCTTCAAGGATTCAACCGAGATCTCGTTATACCTTAAAAACGCTTTAGTCAGCTCCTGCTGTCTATACTTCTGTCAGTCTGTCTGCCTGTCTGTTTGTCTCTTTCTCTCTGTCTGTCTATTTCTGCCTGTCTGTCTATACTTCTGTCTATCTGTCTGTCTCTGTCTATCTATCTGTCTGTCTCTGTCTATCTGTCTGTCTCTGTCTGTCTCTGTCTCTCTGTCTCTGTCTCTCTGTCTCTGTCTCTCTCTCTCTACTTCTGCTGTCACTGCTTCTGATGCAGAAACGCAACACATACCCTGCAGGAAAAGAGTTTTTTTTAACGGACTGATGACAAATGGATGAGCTGATGCTAAAGTGGATGACTTGTCGTTGGCTCCACTTCACTGCCAGGAGTGCCTTTGGCATCATCATTAGTAGCAACAACACTTAGCTGTATTCTGATCACTGTCGTCGTCATCAGCATCATCATTCCAGGGTTGTAACCGAAGTTGTTCTCAACGGCCAACAAACCTAATCACGATAACCACAATTAAAACAGCAGAGTCAGCAGAAACAGGGTCCACAAAATAGGGTTAGCAGAAGCAGAGCCATCAGAAGCAGAGCCATCAGAAGCAGGGCCATCAGAAGCAGAGCCAGCAGAAACAGAGCCATCAGAAGCAGGGCCAGCAAAAGCGAAGACAAGCAGAAGTCATGCAGCAGAAGCAGGGTCAAGTCAAGTCAAGTCATCTTTTGTTGCAACTCAAAACAATAACGAAACAACAAAATGAGAACGGTGCAACAAGTTACAAAGGGAGGGCCCAAAATGGATCGAAATTCCGCTACCATAGGACACCCTAAAAAATAAATAAACCAAAAACAGTGTGATGAAGCAGGGTCAGCAGGAATCAAACCAGAGGCATAGCTATGAGGCGCCAACTTGGGGGCGCCAAATAACCGTAACCATAAATCTAACACTTACAAATGTAACCCTAAATGTAGTTAAACGTAATTTTTTTACAGTTGGAATGACTATTTTAAGCGTTGACTAATAGGTGAGGGGGGGCAATACGACCGCAACCCTAAACGTAGGCTAACCTACTTTAGAAAGTAGAATTCGGAAAATGATGACTAAAGAAGGTCATGAACTTTTTCCGGTGGTTGAGGGCGCACATTTCATATTCTGTCCCCGGGCGCAAAATACCCCAGCTACGCCTCTGGCAGAAGCAGAGCCAGCAGAAGCTGATACAAGGAGAACTTGAGAAGCAGAGCCAGCAGAAGCAGAAGTGACAGGAGAGTCGTCGTCGTTCAGTCATTGTAGATCCTATAATAATTGTGTAGATACTTCTTGGCTGTGAGCATCGCTGCTTCAGCCGTCTTTCCGTCTTTCTAGTTGCTGCACATGGTGGATGGTTATCCTCATCTGGTGGCGGACATATTATTCAGCAACGATGCCAATCGGAATATAGCAGCCGAGTTACTGGCGCCATCTACCCTTCACCATTCATCTGTATTCAATGCCCCCTCCTCCTCCGTTCGCCAATCCCATCTACCCATGCGCTCACCCATTGAAAGCCTCAACGATTAAATTGTGCCGAGTACGCTAACGCCGCTAAGATTCAGTAGCATGTATTCTATATATTATAATTCTATTCTAATCCATTTCAGGATTTATATAGTGCCTTTTTCAATAGAGCGATTCAGATGCGCTTCCAACGTGACAGCCCCCAGGTAGAAAGAGAATTTAATTACAGATATAGTAATAGGCCTATAGCATTTCTCTTTTCAGCATAATGCGAAACGCTGTTCATCAACTTTGAACAATGTGCAATCTCCGCCAAAAGCGAATGCTTCTTTCACAGTGCTCTGTTCCCTCTGTCTGCTTTTCCCTTTCTTCTTCTTTTTTCCCCTCTGACCCACACTGCCACTCTGAGAGTCTCTTTCCTCTTCCGTGGCTTCTGGCTATATATTATTGATCTGTTTGGTGTTGTAGGGGACATCGGGCCAATCGAGCCCCCATCGCTGGAATCGGTCAACGCTATGGCCTCACCGTCAGACACCACTGAGTCATCAATCAATTGGTCGGTGGCTCTGAGTAGTAATGACGACCAGGAACATCGAACGACGGGGTAAGTCATATCACAGTGTCATGATGGTCAGTACATGTCACAGTCATGATGGTCAGTACATGTCACAGTGTCATGATGGTCAGTACATGTCTCACAGTCATGATACTCCAACGCTGGCTGCGATAAGGGGAACAAAGGCACAAGACAAACACTACTGCTCTGCACAACACCCTTATAATAGGCCTATCATTTTCGATGTCATACTTGAATCGTATATTACACTCCCATCATCAATCATATAACTATAAATAACAATAAACTATGTAAATATTATTACGGTAGTTGTCTGTTGAAAAATTAATAACGAACATTTGTTTGCGACGAAATGATTTGCGACGAAATGATCGGTCACCGAAATGACAATGCTGCAATACGCATTCAGAAAAAAAAACAGAAGGAAAGAAATCATGCTTGGCAACAAGGCAGCCCAGAAAGAATGTCGTTTAGTTCCTCAAGGCAGGGCTCCCCACATACCACTGCAATCTAAATTTACGAGAGAAAAAATCAAATTCTGATTTTATAAGAGACTAATATAAGAGCAATAACTATTAATATGGCTGCATCTCATTTCTCATAAGATAGTCCAACAAAAGAAAGCTTCATTTATTCATTTTCTATTTCTGCTGCCCGTTTTATCGAAGGCAACCATAATTAAGCTATGCGTTTACATATTCATAGCAATATAGTATTCATGTGTAATAAAATGGTGTTGGTGCTATATATATATTTGAAACAGAGTGGAAGCTTCGGATGGACAGAGACCACATCGTATTCTGGAAGAGGAAGACGAGGATCGCATCGTAGCCGAAGGATGTGACCTTGACCTTGATTTAGCCAAGGACCCTGATCTCATTCTCAGCGAGAGACACTCTGGATGGTTTGCAGATGCCACGAGCGATGAAGAAGAGATTCTTCGACGGGAGATGGCTGAAGAGAAACCCATTGGGGGAAGAAAGGGGGATTCGGAAGATTATCAGACGAAGCCAGAGGAAGAAGAAATGATGGAAGAATCTTCCAACATTGCAGGAGAGTGGGAGGATGAAGCTCTAAGTAGACGAGATCTGGAGAGAGAGGGTGGAGAGCAGGAGCTGCAACACGATGGAACTGGAATAAGTAGTGATGATCCACTGGAGCAGCCACAGATGTCATCGTCATCAGCGGCCGATGAGAAAGTCACAGGGAGATATTTTGGTGATGCCCCGATCCACGTCCATGCAACGGAGGACCATGACCAGAATCACAAGGGCACCAAAGAAGAATATTCGCCGCTCGAAGTCAACGAACAACCAGAAGTGGACGAGGTTCTGGTGGACTTTGGAGAAACGAACCCTATGGTAAAAGACGGAAACCTTCAGTCTTGGCAAGGTCATGGCTTCCGGGATGAAATGAACAGCGTAGATGAAGAGGTGCAAGAAGAGATCGAAGATGAAGGACACAGAACGATCGCTGATGCAGAATCCTACGAAGAGCAATACCTGACCTCTGATGCAACTGTTGCTGGAAGTGGGATGAACTCAAGTTATCCCATTAACGACATTCGCCCAGAGAGTAATTCGGAGGCAATGGAAAACCTTGTGGCTCATTCTGACTCAACAACTTTCCAGGCAAGCGAGCAAGGACTCCAGGAGGATTTCGAGGAAGAGAGGGCCTACGTGGAAGAGCAGGAAGAAAGAGACTGGGAAGAGAACGCCCGTCTAATGACGTCATCGGTAGCAGATGAGGAGAACAGGAACACGCTGATTGGCTACGAAGAAGTGACTGAGTCGAGTTCCAATGTGAAGCAGTCGCAGAATGGTCAGAATGGAGCAGAGCCGAGGATCAGCCCATCGCAAGTCAGAAAGACCAATCACTTCCTTTCGAGAGAATCGGAGAATCAGGGCATGAATGGAAGAGCATCCTCCTCCGAAGTTCAATTCCATGGGACGAATGAAAACGAGGATGAGGACGAGGAAGAGGTGGGGCATCGAGGACTTCCTGAGCAGGGGGCAGTGAAGTCTCTGTTGGCTCAGTGGAGAGAGATCGAGCAGAAGAAGAAGAAGCCAGGAGCGAAGGACGAAGATCACCAGACCCATCGACAGCATATGGGGAGAGCGGAAGATGACGACGATATTCAGCCGACGAGATCTCGAGTGCGAGACGAGATCCTTCGCATGCGGTCTCAGTCATGTGACCCGATGGCGTCACGGAAGCACAGTCGACTGTCACCAAATGACGACGATGTTCCTTCGGTTGGGAAGAGGGTTGGAAGGACTGGACGGTCGAGGATGGAGGAGGAAGAGGACGGAGAGGCAGACGGTGACACGGAACACTACAGGTCACAGCCGTCGCTGACTAAAGCCATTCTGGCCAAGTTCGAAAACCTTGATCTGCAAGCAGCTAGCTCTGCTATCAAGCCCAAATCTAACAAGGTATTCTATTATTTTATTTGCTGTTGTTGTTTGTAGAAGTGATATATAGTCATGGTGAAAGTGGAAACAATAGTATTGTGGTGAAAGCAATTCCAGTGATGTAGTGGTGAATTAGAGGTGATTACAAGCCACAGGCTACACCCTATACCAATTAGTCATCCTAAAGCCTTGGGGGGGGGGATGAGTTTGTAAAGGATGACCGAGGTCCGGCATTTGGTCGTGCTGTAGTGAAGCCTTTGTCTACCTTCTGAAGTAAGACAAGTTTAATAAAACACGGAAACTGTCCTGTAATTATTTTAAATTCTGCTAGGTTATGCAAATCATATCAGCTGCATGCCATTATGTATAAAGAGTACAATTGTACACGTATGCCTGTGCATGTGATTCTCCGTCTTCTTAGGCTATATTTAATTTAAATTTTCTGGCACTTAGTCAATGTGGACATTATGGACATTCTTGCCATGACTAACATGCTCTGTGATTCACGTAGACGAATGAGTCGTCCTAATAAATGTAGGGGACGTTAATTTGTGGTTAGCTCAAGTTACTGTTCAAACTGATTAATTACGGATAGGATAGTTTTGTAGCTCTTGGGAATCTACATGTATAGCGTCTGTATGCTCAGATTTTCATTAGAATTATTTATGTGGCCTATTTGCACTCTATAATGATGAACCTGAATTCATTTGGTCTCTTACACATTTACATGGCTGTAAAAGTTAAAGTTTGACTTTCAAATCTGCATTTAATAATTTAAATTTCAAATTTAAGTTACTACTTAAATCACGTGATGTGATATGATGCAGCAATACTGTTAACTAGATGCAACCAGAATTTGTCCTTGTCACGCAATGATGGTCAAGAAAATTGAATTTCTCACCAGCACTCAACTATAGATTAACCCTTTGAACCCGAGACCTTGAAAATCCTACCGGGATTTCGGGTTCAATGGATTAAGTTACCAATAGCGACATTTTCGTCTCTGTGTAGGTTACAGATTACGTAAGAAAATAGTTTTGTTTCATTTAGAAAAATTCTGATGGTTGCCCAATTGTTTATAGATGGTGTAGAATGCAATTCATTTAAGCTTCTAAGTCAAAGAATTTAAGTTGATGAGACCAGATAGCATAATGATAATGACATCGGTGAGGCAAGGATTAGATATTATATAAAGTTTTGGTATAAATTATTTACTATTGGAGATTTGTCAATTCATTGAGAAATTCTATTTCCTATTTTCGTCTAGAATTTCAAGTGGCAGGTGAAGGAGACGACGAGATTTTGTCGTCCTGGGTTCGTGCCTCGATCTGGTCGCTAGATGTCATCACCTCTGCAGAGGGTGTCTCTCTCGCGCGCTCTGTATCTCTCGCTCTGACCAACAACCATTTCAGACGATCGCTCATTGTCCGAGTCAACAATGACATCGATACTTCAGCTTTTATTACATTTTTCTTATTTCATTTACATCGCATTACATCTATGGATATCATTATATTCTGTTTCTATTATACATGACTGATAACCCAGTACATTAACGTTGGGTGTCGCCAAAATATCACTCAACACTCTGAGAAGCGGAATTTCACCAGAGGACCGCTGCCTGGTACAAAAACAGCTGTATAACAAAGCATCCATAGATCATTATAGTCTTTTCAGTTCCTTTCAGACAAAGTGTTAACTGAATCAGTTAATTAACGCTCTTAGTCAACAGACAAGTTGCTCCTGTGTTGTAGTTGCTGTGCATGTCAATACGAGAAGCCAATGTGCTTTCTGTAGAAATATGAAATCGATTTGATTTTTTAATAAAATCTCTCGGTGCTGCGTTGTCAGATGCTTAATGGCTTAATTCAATTGACAAATTGATTATTGGTAAGTTAAGGTTAGGTTAATTTTCCACGAGATTTAGATGGCTGAAGTGAAACAGATTAAATTTCTCACTCATAAATTTCAATAGAGATTTAAATCTTGTCAACGCTTGTTAGAGGTTAGCCTAGTACAAGTCGTCTAGTAGGACAGACAATAGCATCCCTGTTGTTGAATTCTGTGTTTATATGGTATTCGTACACACGGTCTACCTCTTACGACCGAGTTAACCTTCATCTATATGGTTCCTGAGAGCTCATTGCAATGCAATCTTACAATGGTCCTTCTTTACACTCAACTTTTCATTCTTCCTCTACCTGCAACCAAAATGAAATTCACATCAGTCTCCTTCTCTATCTCCTTCTCTATCTCCTTCTCCATCTCCTTCTCTGTCTCATTCTCCATCTCCTTCTCTGTCTCATTCTAATCTCCTTCTCTGTCTTATTCTCCATCTCCTTCTCTGTCTCATTCTCATCTCCTTCTTTGTCTCATTCTCCATCTCCTTCTCTGTCTCATTCTCATCTCCTTCTCTGTCTCATTCTCCATCTCCTTCTCTGTCTCATTCTCCATCTCCTTCTTTGTCTCCTTCTCTGTCTCATTCTCCATCTCCTTCTCTGTCTCATTCTCCATCTCCTTCTCTAGCTTCTATGTATCTTTCTATGTATCATTCTCTGTTTCCTTTTCTATATCCTTCTCTGTCTCTGTATTTTCTCTGTTTCATTCTCTGTTTAGGGAGTCTCTATCATTTCCGTCACATTTTTTCTCTTATCTTTCTGCAACCGGATTTGACCTTCACTAATTGCTATCCCTGAATTTTTTTTTACCTCAAGACACGAAGCTCGTGAATAAGCTGGTGGTAAACACTTAGCTAAGTAAGTTGCTATTCATCAATTTCAAGTTTACAGCAATGACTACAATTAAGTTAGTTACTTCGTTTCCTTGAGAACTCAGTGAACAAACGATCGATTTAGACACTGAACCGATTTCTGCGCTCATTTGGAACTCTCGCTCCAACATAAATGACGTATTCACTTGAGACATAAAGAGAAGTGACATGCATTTCTCTGACTCTCTCCTTCCCCCTCTCTCGCCCCTCCTCTGTACCTTTCTCTTCTCTGTCTGTCTGTCTGTCTGCCTGTTTGTCTCTGTATGTCTGTTTTTGTATCTGTTTCTGTCTCTGTCTCTTTTTTCTCTCTTTCTCTTCTCTGTCTCTTCTCTGTCTCTAGATCTGTCTCTGCCTGTCTGTCTGTCTGTCTGTCTCTCTTCAACATTGCATATCCCACAACTCAGTGGGAAAATGTTTCCCTCCATCAATCGCATCTGTACAAGACTTATAGGTTTAGGTTTAGTGAGTAGAGTTTAAAGTGATGCAATAAGACCAAACCTGCGTAGATGATGAGGACCATCGGCTTTAAAAGTGCCTTTCCTCGTTTATTTCCTCATCACATGGGATCACGTCCTATACGGCTGCCACGGTTTGCAGAATGTCGTTATTGCGAACCATGCACAGAGGAACCCAGATATCCCAACCCTTCTTCCCCCACTACGTATCGTCTGTGATGAACATGTCTTCGATTCTAAGGAGGAAACAGTACTCCATCGGAGGGACCTAGCTCACCTAAGCCATCGCATCCTCATACATAAACAGTGATAATGTAGGAAAGTTATTCGATTGTATTGTGAACAAGATTTCACTTATAAGATGTCATCCGTAACAGCAGCCGTCACTAATTGCATATTGTCAACGCTGCCTATTCATTTGAAACGGATGACGATCTATTACTGTAGCTGAAATGTTCTACAAACGGTTCTTCCTGAGAACCTTAATTAACGCGGTTCTATTGCTATCGTCTTAATGTTGTTCTTTAACTGAACCACTGGCGATGACGACGACGACGTCATTGATGCGTCACACATCGTCACGACAGCTGATCATGTCTCGTCATCTATTGCATGGTCACGGAGTCATCGCCGTCGCTGTCGAAGACTTTGTCATCTGCGTCGAACAGCTGGACCTCCACTTCGGGATTAAAGATAACCTTATTCGTGTTCTTTTCTGAGACCCTGCGGTCCTTAAGGATGGGTCGCAGTCCGAGATGTTCGTCGTCCGGGTTTTCCCAGATGATATTCAGATCGGAGACGACCCTGAGGAAGGGAGAGGAAGTGACACGTGACGGAGATGTGTGCGGAGGCAGCAGCTTACCCATGAGGACCGGAGCGGAGATGGGAAGGAGAGCGGGATTGGGAACGAAGACGAAGGATTCGGACAGATGCTTTCCAGGTTGATCGCTCAGAGGTTCTATGGAGCTGCGTCTCTTGTGTGGCTTCCAACCGCTCCCTCCTACAGCAGGAGGAGGCGGAGGAGAATTAGCCTCATCCGTCTTATCTCTCGTCTCTGGCTTCGGTGGCTGACCAGCTCCTTTTAATTCAGATGGTTGCTGAGCTGACGGTGTAATCATCTTTTTCGTTGCAGTTTTCGACGAATCGACGTTTGGTGAAAGTGATTTGACAGATCTATCCCTGAATTTGGAAATGATTTCGCGTTGTTCGGGTTGAATAGTGGATGTAGATGGGGCTGTTCGGGTATCTGTAGGAGGATTTAGTTTCGGCGCTAAGGTCGGCTGATTAGAGGCGCCTGGTGTGGTTGGTTGAGCGATTTCACGATCGTCGGGTTCATCTGGAGAATCGGATTTAGCTGACCGGGTTGTTACAGATGGTCCGAACTGAGATCTAGCATTGGTCGTTGTGCGTGGATAAGAAGTTTCCTTTGAACGCTTCGCTTGGGATGAGTTCTCTTCTAACTTGCCACTTGTAAGATCAAAGTTATCAGAACTAACCGGCATTTTACCACCTTTGATTCCACGGTTTGCTAATGACCGCCCTGTATCACATTTACCGTTATGTCTTGCGATCTCTGCAGATATGTCTCGCTCGGTCCTTGATAGATCCGTAATCCTAGGCTTTTGTTGCGCTTGGATCGCTGCTCTGTCTGACTGCGGCTGAGATTTGGTCGATTGGAAGAAAACGTCGCAGCTATTTGTTGACCTGCAACTGACCTTTCGGAACAAACATGGATCAGTGGAATTCTGATCCTTGGCTCTTGCGTATTTCCTGTCAGCTGGAGACGTGGCCGAGATACGTTTATTAGTCAACGGTTGTCTGCTGAAAACTCTAACTTGAGTTGTTCCGCATTCGTCTACAACTGAACGGCAGCGATTAGAATATAATTGTTCACAAGAGGATATTTTGCATTCAACGTCAACGGATCGGTTGCTGCTGGTAGGAGGCGTCAAAGGCAGCTTGAATGAATTCTCATTAACTGCATTTGAATTGATGTTATGCGGTGATTTGAACGTAGACTGACCACTTCGAGTGTCTTTTTGGACGGAGGAAACACGCTGGGCTGCTGTTCGGGTGGTGGTTTTCGTGTTGCGATTGGATGAGTCTGGCTGTTTTCTGCCTTGATCTCGGTTCTTAGCATTCGTCGTCGTCGTCTTAGGCTGAACTGGTCGAGTTGTTTTTGCGTCTGACGTCGACGCATTTCCAGGGAAAATGGAGTCGGACAGAAGTTTCTGCTGTAACGTCTCCGGATGCTGTACAGAGTTCTTCGACTTCGACTCCGTTTCGTCATCTCGGATGTGGTCGAAGAAATTGGGCGGCTGAAAGCGAGTGTCCGAGTGTCTGGGTCTGCGCCGCATGTCTGTCGCCGAATCAGTCAGACGGACATCATTTAGACTCACTTTCCTTGTCTGCCACTCTCCCTTACTAGCAGCTTCGACGCGATCCTTCCTTCCACTTACAGCATCTTCGTCTAATAAAGAGCTCGACTCATTGGACGGAATTCGTTGCTTGGAATCTGAGACGTGACTTTGCTTGGAGTCATTGGACGAAACTGTTTTAGAATAATCCGGAAGGTGACTTCGACTATCCTTACTGGTAGTAGCTGATTCTTCCATTGAAAGACGTCTTTTAAAATCATCCGCAGGTATAGCTGGTGACTTGATAGCAGAACTTTCACTTGATAAAGCTGGTTGGTTGGAGCCTGTAACGACTGTGTCGCTAGCATCTATGGGTGAAACCTTATGTGTTGAATCAGAAATGCGTCTTTGACCAACACCGCTGGACGAAACAGTTTCCTTGGAGTCAGAAAGGTGACTCTTACCAGCTTCACTGGATGAAACTGGTTCTCTTATAACTGAAATACGCCTTTCTCCAACATTGTTAGATAAAACGGGTTGTTTAGCATCAGAGAGACGTCTTTTGCCAAGTGGTTCTTTTGAATCCGACAAACTCCTCTTATCAGCATCACTTGATGAAAGAACTGGTTCTTTTGAATCAGACATACGTCTCTTACCTGGTTCTTTTGAATCAGACATACGTCTCTTACCTGGTTCTTTTGAATCAGAAAAACGTCTCTTACCAGCATCACTTGATGAAAGAACTGGTTCTTTTGAATCAGACAAACGCCTCTTATCGGCATCACTTGATAGAATAGGTTCTTTTGAATCAGAGGAGCGACGGTGACTGATATTACTAGATGCATTCTGTTGTTTCGTAGTCGAATGGCGTCTTCGACTGACATCGCTTTGTGAAACTGGTGGCTTAGAATCAGAACGTCGTCTCTGGTTCATATTACTCGGTGAAATCCGTTTGGTTAAATGATGTGTGGTAGTATCTTTGAGTGAAGCAGGTTTCTTAGGATCTGAAAGACTAGCGTCACGGGTGGAAGCTGATTCCTTCGATTCGGAAACGGGAGTACGACTAACGTCATCAGATGAATCTGGTTGTTTAGAATCTGCAGAGGAATCTATTTGATCAGAAACTTCTGTATCGGATGTTAGAATAGTCTTTGAGGTGCCCTGCATGGAATGATGTACATCTGGATTGCTCTGAATCTCAGTTGAACGGTCATTGAGAAGAACTGTAGACCGACTTTGATCAGCGTCTATGGATCGTACCACGAATTCTGTCGATTCCCCGTGAAGAGTGTTTTGTGACTGACTACTCACTACATCCGATTGTTGTAAGCGTGACAATGGAACTGAAGGTACTTGCAGGTTTCTTCGAGTCTGGTTTGCGTCTGCTTCCTCATCCGTTGTTTCTTCTAGAGTATTATCAGAATCTGTGGACGTTTGTTTAATTGTCTTGGCAGTTGAAGCATCAGCTGAATTTAACTCATCAGAATCCTCTGCAATAGATCCATGTCTTTTGCCAAACGAAGTCTGAGATTGATGCTCTTCTGTCGTCTTCGATTCTTCGGCCTTGACCTTGACCTTCGAAGGAGTCCTCGCGATGCCTGATTCGATCGACTGACTGCGCTCCACTGTCTTCAACGCCAATGTGCTTCCACTGTAGTCAACTATCGATTCGTTACTTACCTGTAGAAGACTGTCGTCTTGTTCAGCTGCTGAGGTGAGTGCACGTGACGTCGCCGCCTGACTCTCCTCGTTCGTGTCAGCTGCAGTTCTCTCCTTTCCTGCTTTCCTTAACCACCTGTCGGATTCCGGCAGCGGGGATGAGTACTTGAGCGGTCCGGGAACGTCCTGGACAGCAGGCGGTTGCATGGATTCCTCCGATGGAAAGAGGTGGAAGAAGTCTTCGAGCGCTGCGGCCAGTTCTCGACCTTGACTGACTATCTTGTACATGTCGGTCGTCTCTCTGAACCTGTAGCTCTGCGAGAACTTCGTCAGAGATTCGATCAGTTCCTCCGCTGGATGGATGAGCGAGTCGTCCAATCGTTCCAGGTTGGCTTTGTTGAAGAGGATCTGAGACAGGTCTGGAACGGTCGTATGTTCGTTGCTGGTGGAGGATGGCTGGGGAGTCGTCGAGACTTGAGGAATGGTAAACGAAACGAGATTCTGTTCTGTAATCAGCTTCTGGACGTCCATCGTTGCTGTTAGAGAATGGATCAGAATGAGTTCGATTACAATCAAATATCTCCGATTATCAGACGTAGAATGAAATTTAACTGGCTATTCTGCGCTGCAAGCTTTTAAGAAATAAACTTTATACGTTTTCGGAAATTAATTTAGTCATGAAAATAGGCCAAGTCTAATGGAAATTGCAGATTACCACACACGATAATTACACGTATTAAATATTTAGAAGAGCTTAATTAAAGAGTGAATTATAGATTGCAAAATATGTTGCCTAATAGACTATAGATTAACGCCTAGATTACTGAGAAGATTATGATGTAGGCCTATAAGAAATGTCATCATTCTGATAAGACTGCATGCATGGCACATTGGAGCATTATACAACAGGCCTATGGTGAGTTTTACATTACATCATAGACGAGAATTATTGCTATGATGGTTTACGCTTGATCCAACGAAATGAGGAGTTGTGTATGATCCATGAGCTGGGGTCGAAATGTTAGGTGAAGGTAACAGAGTGCTTTTATACACTATCAGTGTCAGTGTTGTTCACGGTACTAGGCGTTGGACGAGAAATAGAGCATCATAAGTACAGTGACATCTAGCTAGTTTTGTCGCTCTTTGAACTGTCAGTGCTAACAGTACTATTATGTCTGGTGGAGCAATACGACACTATACATAGGCTAGAGTGAGGAGTGAATGATGTACAAGTGTCTCACGTCTTCGTTCTGCCGACCCCGTGTAAGAGGCCGATGGTCTGTAGCCCTTTAGAGAGAGGGACCCCGTTCCAGTGTCCGTTGCTATGCTGTCTGTGTCTGCTGCAGGCTCGAAGATTGTCCGACGTCGTTTCGTCTGCCCCATCAACGTATCTGGTATCAGATTGCCATCGAGAGAGACGCCGAACTGCTCAGACGCCATCTCTTCGTAGTTTCCGGTTCTGATTACTAGACAATGCAGAATAAGTATTCATATATTTAAAAGGAACGCCGTTTATTAGTCTATCAGAGAAAATCTGACGTGGTTCTTTTTCTGCAAAACGATAAGAGAGAAGTCGAGGCACAAAATAAGGCTTGTCATAACAGACCAACCGCCTGTAATCGAAGCTGTAATCTCAAAATTTCAAGAGCTCTCACGAAGCGAAGTCGCGTGAACCAGCTTTTCTTTTCACGGGTGCTGATTGATAATAATATAACAATCAGGAGTGCAAAATCGGTTCCAGATCAAAATTTAAAGAGGTCGGGCAAACAGACAGGGCAGGCAAGTCTCTGTCGTCTTGCGTCGAGAACCAGAACTGGAAGAGTTTAGAATGGTCAGCTCCTTTGACATTTCTGTCTCAAACAGAACAGCATTTTTTTTTAAATTAGGCCTACGTGACCTTCTAGACCTATTGCAGCACATGAGCTGCTGAGATCAGTGAGGAGAGTGCCATCCTAATTCAGGCGAACACCAGCAGCACCACCAACCCATCAGCCCATCTTTAGTCTGACCAGAGTGATCCCATCCCATCATATTAAATGAAAGATCAGCGATTGCCAATTAAGACGAACCACATGCAGTAGGCGTCTTAGTATTACATCCGAAAAATCTACCAAATCCTCGGGATCGGTCACCTGAAACATTTTTCCTCATCAAGGCACAGAGGCTTCTATCCCAAAACCAAGCGGACGCATTTGCGCCCAGTGGAAAACTGAGGGGAATCGATTTTTTTAGAATTTGTATCACATTTTGCCTGAAATAAGTGGGAGATCACAATTGGGGAGATCAAATTTTGCATGAAATAGGGGGGAAGAAAGAAGTTTGTGAGTCCGGTTGCTAGGGGGTGGGAGGGATAGAAGCCATGTCAACGTACACCCATGAGGCGCGGTAGGATAGTGGTTAAGGTCGGCGCCTTGAAACCGAAAGGTTCCAGGTTCAAATCCCACCCACCATGTAAGGACCTTTAGCAAGTCCTTCACCTACAATTGCTGAAGCGCTTCGGCGTGTAAACTCCGACACATCTTCGGGCTGTAGTCGGGACCGCCTCTGAATAGTAGTGACTGTAAGGGGCGGTATAGAAATACACACATACATACACATACATTAATGTCATCCAACGTCGAGTTTACGTTAGATTTTCATAGTAATATCCAGCTTCCAGTGGTAGATATGTTTCTTATCGTTCAACCCACTTCGAGTGTAATTTATATTTTCATCGTATATCTACTTACATGTAGTACACGATCCTGCACAGTGAACCAAGTGTCTGTAAACCATTTGTCCGTGAGTCAATAATTGTCGTGAACCTTTTGTCTGTGAACCATTTGTCGTGGAAGCTTAATAGATACGCTTGAGGTCCGTTGTAGATGTAGTTATAGCACTGAACCCGAAGCGATTCTTATTCACTGATTGGAATTCATATTAACTATTGCTTGCTAGCGGTAGCTAGCATTACAATTAGGCCTACAATGGTTATAGCCTACTTATTATCTTAGGAATTGCAATTAATGTCATCAGTATAATAAACTGACTATTCAGCATTGCAAGCCTAGATGTGAATTAGCCTACTTATGTTTTATTTATTATTTATTTATGTATTTTATGTATTTTTTTACGCATTTCTATACCGCCCCTTCAAGTCCACTATTACTCAGAGGCGGTCCCGACTATAGCCCGAGGGAGTGTCGGAGTTTTCACGCCGAAGCGCCACGAGCAACTGTAGGTGAAGGACTTGCTCAAGTTCCATACACGGTGGCTCGGGTCTGAATCGAACTTGCGACCCATCGGACGCAAGGCATCGACTATCCCATTGCTCCACACGCGCCCCACGTGCTAGCCCGAGATGTTAATCTCTGAATGTCGGCAGACATCAGGTTCGTACTCGGAACCATGCAAACAAACGGCCGACGCGCTCCCAATGTAGCTAACTGGGCTAGTAATGCATACATTATACACACCTGCCTGCAGCCATACAGACATACACAGAAATGCAGCTTACGTGATACATGTATGCGTTCCGAAAAAACGAATCGCATACAATAACTGTATTGCATTGTATCTAAAAGGTCATGAAACGTCACTGTCTTGTAGCACGTTCAGAGGCTCTTAAGACCGTGCTGTAGAGGCGGAGAGCTAACACGCAGAGCGCCTCGTTTAATATTGCATCTGGCGAAGAGCGGTTAAATAAACAGATAACATCGGGGTGGTTACGGAAACTGATTTTTCAGATCTCATACTATTCTCTCTGTGCCATCGATGGTTTGTCGCATTTTTAAAATGTTATTTATTTATTTATTTTTTCACACATGTCTATACCGCCCCTTCAAGTCTCCTACTACTCAGAGGCGGTCCCGACTACAGCTCGGAGGTGTATCGGAGTTTACACGCCGAAGCGCAACGAGCAATTGTGAGTGAAG
>JAQFXW010000605.1:0-17815 GCA_034693945.1 Dendrobaena attemsi
GATTGGAATCGAGAAGGATGAGACGTTACAACAAATAGTGCTAAGAACAAAGCTGAGGATTGGAAAAGGAAATGATGTTGGCTTGTGGAGAGGGAAGGAGAAAAAATGGGCGACCAAGGAAAAAACGGATCAATGAGATACACGAAACAACTGGAATGAATTTGGCAGAACTGAGGGACTTGATATCATAAAGAAAAACATGGAGAAGCTTCATCATGACAGTCGCTAGAGTTCAAAGAACTGACAGCACAAGGTGACAAGGTGAAGTCAAATCAGAATGAGTATAATTCTAGATATATGATACTGATATTAGTCTGGCATAAGTCAAGGGACACTCTGAAGCAGGTGTTTAAAATAGGCACAGCAACTATTTGATGAAATGTGTCATGACAAATCCCATGGAAGCTGCAATGAATGGTTTGGAAAATGTTTTAGAATGAATGTGTTTTCTGCTATGACAAATCCCATGGAAGCTGCAATGAATGGTTTGGAAAATGTTTTAGAATGAATGTGTTTTCTGCTATGGTGGATAGAATATACATGTAAAAGAAATAGTCAAACTGCAATTTCTCAGCCTTCATTGTCTTGCCTTCAACACTGGTGGTCAAGGAATGAAAAGTCGAGACATGTGAACACTTAGTATTTATAGGAACACGATGAATCCTGTTATTTCCTTATCCTTCTTTAACTATTCTTTCCTCCCCTATACCTTCTTCCATCTTCTCTACCATAATTAATACAGCTATGTAAGGAGTCATGTGAAAGAGTAATGCAAGTCTAGTAATAATTACATAATAAACATTATGTTGAACCTGTGCTACATGATTAAGGAAAGGATCAATATTCATAAGCAATAGCTTCAATTGATCCCAATTGTACAGTTGCTATGTTAGAAAGTTAAGCTATGTTGTGCTTTTTTGTTCTCACTGTTTCTTGTTGCTAAGATTACATTATAACATTTAGACATTGCTTTTCTGTTACTGAAATTGCTACTTTTGTTGTCTTCCTCTGTGCAGTAAAGTCTTCATCATCAAATATTTCAATTTGTTCGATATAAAATCATCAGGAGCACTAAAGGGCCTATTTCAACTGTCTAAAGTATGAGGCTGTTATGTTGACTGTTAAGTTTCTCAGAGCAAAGAAAGATCTCTGGATTATTACATTTATTAATCCACTCACCACCAAGTTTTTGAATATATCCTAGAGAGCAATTTAGTCTTAGGCCTGCAAATACCAGATTAGCATTATATAAATTTTTCAGAAACAAGAAAATACCTATTTTTTACTAGACTATTGTATGTTGACTTGAACTACTTTTATTCTCAAAGCCAAGAAATAATTTTGGATTAGTACATTTATGTCTCTGCCCTACACTATGCATGAGAATATATATCCTAATACAAAGCAAATACACCAACTAAACTGCTATAATATAAATTTCTCGGAAGCACTAAAGGGTCTAATTTTTTGCTTAACAATAATTTAGTTTGACATACATTTCTTAGGGCAAAGCAAGATTATAGATTTTTACATTAATTTGTCTTTCTGAAATGTATGGTCAGAAGAATAGTTCTATGCCAAGGTGTGACCAATGACCATAGACCAAATAAAGATAATCAGACGACCTTATTGTTTTGATGTTTACATGTGGATTGTGGAATAAGGACAGAGGATGCCGTTTAGTCGGACTGCTGGACTTGCCGTTTGCTACTTCTTTGCTCTGTATCAATTGGTATACAACTGTGCCGTCCGTATCTGCATATCAGATGTTGTCAGATATGTACTTCATCTGACATTATGTGCTTTGAATGTTTTGATTGTATTCTTTCAATCAGGACCAAGTTCAAGAACAGCCACAGCAACAACAACAACAGCAGCAGCATGTTGGAATTTTGGGAATGGTCAAAGCCCTTCTCGTGAGAATGTTCATCATCTACATCATCAGCGCCTTAATGCGGAGAGGCCGTTCACCACCGGAAGAAGTTCTGGTGGAAAAGGATGACATGCCTGCTCCTGTTTCGATCCACGATGAATCTTCCAATCTCTTTCCCAATAATATGCTCATGGTATGAACTTCCTACAAGGAGTCTAATTAAAAAGCATTTCACCCTCATTGAACCATTAGATTCAGAATTCGCATTAACTATCACCTTATTGTAGTAGTAACAATCAACTGAACTTGTAATGTTTGATCAATGATCACATATCTTTGTAGCTGTGTACGGGCAAGTTGTAGCAGGTTTAGAGTAGCATTAAAACTTAGGATGGTCAAGAGAATTTTTCTACAACACAATCGTGCTCAACATTTGCATCAATGTACGGAAAGACACTAAGTACAGTATAGAATTTAAAAATTTCCTCTCAATATTAAATCTTTAGAGATGAAAGGCCATTAATGTTAGTACATATTCATCTTTGAAGGGTTAATTCAAGCATATAATTAGTCTAGATAAAAATGTCTATGAAATTACATTTATTTCTTGCTTCCAATGTGTTGACTTTTCAGAAATTTTCAATGTTTTTGATTATTATTCAATCAATCATCGAAAATGTATATAGCGCCTCTTCAAGATCCCTACTCAGAGGTGGTCCCAACCCAGGCCAAATGGAAATAAGTGGTCTTCAGCAGTTGGTGAAACTGATTACAAGAGACATTAGGCGCAAGGACAGGTAGAAGCCGTTCCAGGTTGCCGGACCGGCCACAGAGAAGGAGCGGATCTGCATTATTGCTGAGCAGGCAAAAGGCACAGCCAAGTCGCCATGAGTAGAAGAATGCAGTGCACGACAGTTTGTGCAGGATTAGAGAGGGCGACAAAGCTCGCGCAAATCGAAAGGTGCCTGACCCACTAAACACCTCCACACCAAAGAATAAGATGCGATTCTATAGGAGATGCACTATGGATATGGGAGCCAGTGCAGCACCTCTCGCATATGCTGGGATATGCGGTCGGTCCTGGCGAATCCGCTAATAAGTCGCACCGCAGCCCGGTGAACACGCTCTAGCTTTACAATCTAGTTAATTTAGTCTCCAATTGTGTGCAGCTGCTTTGTTTTTAAAGATCAAGGTAATATGAGCTTTATGCATTTAATAATGTTACATTTCTGTAAGTGTGTAGGACATTTGAATGATTTTGTCCAGATAATATGTGTAACATTATCAAGTCCCAAGAAGCCAAATAACCTGTAATTTTCATGAAGAAGTGGGCTTGAACTACTGGTATACACTTTAGAAAAATTATGTATTGCTTTGTAGGACATGTATGTCTATGTAACAGAAAGCAACAGCAGAGCAGAGTCACGTTATGGCTTACTCTTCTGGTATGAGAAGGAATTAAAATATGGTGATTTTATAAGTGGCCAAAATCATGATGGAACATTGAAGAAGACTGGGCAGATTGAAATTTCAGAGGTATGGTGTATTGTCTTGATAGCTAGATGCAGAAAGACAGACTGTAATACTATGCATTTTAACCTATTTCTATTGTTAAACTATACAAATTGTTTTGCTTGTAGACCATTATTTATTAGTAAACCTTGGGACTAACTTTGCATTTTATTTAAATTATATACTGGGTAGATGCTTAGTATTGTTTACGGTAGTTTCTAGTTTGCCAGAGTTTCTGAACCTCGGTTCATTTTTGTGTTCTCTCTCTGACATTGCTACCAGCTGCTTGCATTTCGTAATTGTAATCTCAAAATTTCTACAGCACCAAAACAGCTAAGTCGATTTGACCACCCTTTGCTATTCTTACTATGGGTATATTTTTTTTACTGCACATTAAGAAATTTGAGGATAATGTAATCTTAGCAACATGAAAATATTACTGGTAATATTTTGCTTTGTTGGAGAATTATATGTTATTTTGCTTAAGTTATGCTGGGGTTTAATTATGTTATTAGTAATTGAATCTTTGTGTTATTTGGTTGAATCTACATTCTATACTGCAGTTGTGTTAAATTATATGATGGTATGGTTATAATAAGTTATTTTTTCCTGCATGTTAATATATTGTGTTGCATTATGTTGTGTCAGGCTGTTAGGGTGAATGGCTCCCTCTTCATTCATGTATATTTCTTAAAAACTGGTTACGTGCCAGACTTCTCTGCTGATGAGGATTCATTGAGTGCCCTGGATGGTGTTTATGGATGCCAGTGTGAGTTGGGAAGAGTTTTTTTTATTCAAGAACTTGAGATTTGATGCCAATTCTAAATAAGTAAGTTTACGGATTTTTGTAATGCCAGAAGAATGGTTTGGTATCAATGTGAACGTGATACATTAGAAAATTCCCACAGATCTATGCATGATGCTTTTGCTTTCTGTTTGGTGCTATTGTTTTTGATTTTAAGTCCATCACAGTTATAAATATAATGTATGCATTTCTAAGTTTTGGTTGCAGTTTGCTTTCTAAACTTTGGCTGTGTGGCATTTGTTAACTTTAATAGTTGTGTAATGTGTATGTTTTGTTAACTTTAATAGTTGTGTAATGTGTATGCTTTGTTAACTTTAATAGTTGTGTAATGTGTATGCTGTGCTAACTTTAATAGTTGTGTAATGTGTATGTTTTGTTAACTTTAATAGTTGTGTAATGTGTATGCTTTGCTAACTTTAATAGTTGTGTAATGTGTATGCTTTGTTAACTTTAATAGTTGTTTAATGTGTATTTTTGTTAACTTTAATAGTTGTGTAGTGTGTATGTTTTGTCAACCTTAATAGTAGTGCAATGTGTATGTTTTGTTAACTTTAATAGTTGTGTATGCTTTGCTAAGTTTAATAGTTGTGTAATGTGTATGTTTTGTTAACTTTAAAAGTTGTGTAATGTGTATGCTTTGCTAACTTTAATAGTTGTGTAATGTGTATGATTTGTGAACTTTAATAGTTGTGTAAATAGTATGTTTTGTTAACTTTGGTTGGGTTTGATTTCTGAACTTTGGTTGCGTTTGCCCTTTCTGTCTTATTTGTATGCAAAGCAATTAGTGCATTGCCGCTGCTGACAAAAAACAGTTTGGAAACATCAGACCTGCTAATCCTACCTGCCAGTGATATCTTCGTTAACCAGAATTAGAATTAGAAGTAAAATTTAAATGATTGCGTTAACGAGAATTAGAAGTAAAAGTAGGAATTATTTTAGCTTCAAGAAGTAAATTGGGAATTGAATTAAGAATTACCGTAGTTGCTGAAGTAAAATTAAGAATGAAATTAGGAATTATTTACAGAAGTAAATTCATTTTACTTCTTGCAGTTCATAAGTCAAGGTGAAACTCAAACTAAAATTGCACACGATACGGCCATTATCTATTTCAAAATAAGGTGCCGTGCGTGTCAATTTTGAAGTTATTTTTGTCCTCTGGTCTTCGTTTGTGAGTTTCCTAGCACTGTAAAGCGGCCATAGAAACGAGTAAAATCGCACGTGGTATAGCCATCGATATAGCCAGTCTACAAGACTCTATGCGTATACAATTCTAGATATAATTATAGGCCTAAGGTCTTTGGTCTTCAATTTTAAACATAGTGTCAGTAAGTACTCAGTAGCATTCCTATATATACAGCCTACGTCTATTGTGTCAGTTTTTCAGTGGTATTCTTAAATTTATTATGAGTTTTGTTGAAAATACTTACTGATTACTGTACAAGACGTTGATTCAAATGATTGAATGCCTAGCCTGGCAGGCCACAATAAGACAGCAGTGAACGAAGTGTTGACTGAGATATAGGCGCATAATTTTTAAATTGTGAAATCATAATTTCCAAATTTCTAGAGCGACACGCTACTCGCGAATGCGAAATGTAGAGTACTAACGAAATCTCACGCGCTGTGTCGAATGAGAGGGGCTATCCAAGGGCAAGTCCGTGTTAGGCAAGGGTCAGTTTCCTGGAGGCCAGTGGGGCAGAACAGCTGTGAATTATAGGTTGATTGTTGAGCAGCTGCTAGATGTAGGCCTACTTGAGTGTCATATCCAAGTGCATTCCACAGCAATAGCTCTTACTACCAAATTTAATGTCCTTTAAGATCTGATCATGTGCATCAGTGTTTTCATATAAATCCAACTCTGGAACCTCTTATTCTGGTCTTAGGGAAGGATGCCTGCTAAAGGCTGCAAAGAGGTATAGACCTACATTGTTTGCGAATGTGAAGTAAGCCTACACATGCAATTGTGGATTAATTTTCCGAAAGCACATAGGCCTACACTACAGTTTCATCTCACTGCAGACATTTAAATTTCTGAACATAAAATTTAGTTCACAAAAAACAGCAATAATCAGAAGTAGAATTATTTCAGAAGTGAAATAAGAATAAGAAGTAAAATTATTTGAGAAGTAAATTAGAAATGAGAAGAAAAATTATTTGAGAAGTAAAATTAGAATTAGAAATAAACTTCAGGGCAAGAGAATTGAATTAGAAATTAATATCAGAAGTATAATATCACTGCTACCTACCCATGCTAGTCCTTTCATTCTCTTTGGTTGGCCTTTTGAACTCAGTATCAATCACTGTGATTGTTGTTATGCGTAGTACTATGTTATAAATGGTAGCAAGAGGTTGCTTAACATTTAAATGCAAAAAATAACCAGGATTGCCATCCCCCTGTTGACTCCATTAATGAGCATTTTATATAAAGAATTAGGTTTCTTTACTAGTTGCAGTTGCACGGCATTTCACAAAGAATTTCGTGAGTGGAAAATGAGGATATTTGGCAGACATGTTGTTCGGAGTTGCACGTTCAATATAAAAGGATTCCGAGGAGAAGCTAAGGGTTCTGTTAGAAAATATGGTCACCCGATATAAGAATCCAACTTTCTAGTATCAAACCAAACCAAATAAGAAGAAAAGAACAATAACCGACGTGCCATGGGTCAGGTTATTTGTGTTTGTTCTTGGTTATGTAGCATGGTTGGTTGAAAGTTGTGAGCAGATCATTACTTGATGAATTTGTTTTATTTTTGTTTATTCAATTAAATTTACAAGGTCTGACCAGGATTCATCAACAGAAAGCTAAGACCAACATCATCAATAATAGTGAACACAGTGGAAATATGGTCAGAGTAAGTAATGCTTAAGTTTGTCTCATTTTAGATGTTTTTCATACTTAGAAACGAATATCTATTTCATAAACTGGATAATCAATCAATCAATTGTGTAGTGCCCCTTCAAGATCCTACTCATGGGAGCTCCTGATCCAGGCCAAATGGAAGTCCAAATGGTCCGGCCGGTGTCAACACGTTGGAGACGCACAATCGCGTATCCATTCATCCATATACTTAAAGGGTATTTAAGTTAATGAATTTTTTTGCTGCGTATATTCAGAGAGATAGACATTGAATTGAAATTACTGTTTTAAGATTTGAGAAGTAGATATTGTGTTAATTTTAAAATAAATCTGTTAATTTATTTGAAATGCCTCAATTGAGCATTATTTATTCTGTTTGACTTTCTCTGATGTGGTTACTTTTATTGACTGAAGCTTCCTAGTGGTGAAGAGGTCATACAAGTTCCGTACTGGAATCCAAACCTCGTAATTGGTCTACTATCAGATGATTCCAAATATAAACGTGGCTTGGTTTCTCAACCAATTGGTAACTGTAAGTACAAATAGTTGCTTTTTAGTTACTATGTAATTGTGTATCTGTTTTGTATAGATGAGTGTGGTGGTCAGAAGATTAGTTAGTAATATTTAATGATTGAAGTGTAGAGCTTTATAGTAGATGCACCTATGTACAACCAGCTTCCATCTAGAAGTGGTAGACAGCTTTGACCTGAGCTGTTAGTAGCCTAAATTGCTATATTATGGTTTCACCATGACTTGATTTAGCTGATACTGCATTACGTTTGTTCAGTAGTTGTGCTCCAAAAGCAAGAATGACTAAATCAATGAATGAAGAATGACTCAGTTTTGAATGGGTGGAATATCAAACTTTGAGGCACACCATCATAGGTGCCAAGTTTCAGAAAAGAACTGTGAGGGCTGAGCCCGCGGTTTCCCAAACAGCTGTCCAAATTTTCTGAGGAATTTTTTAGTCATTCGCATAAATTTTCTGATTTTCTTCCATTAACCCTGCAAAATTTTCTGACGACCTTTTTTTAAACATTCATCTGCCATTTTATGATTTTCTTTCATTTTTTAAAATAATGTTGAAACACATTTCTTTAGCTGATTTCTGTGAGGGTTCAAGCATAGGCAGCCCTAACCAGGACAATTTGTGTGAGGGCTCGGCCCTCATGGGCCTCAAAAACTTGGGAGCCCATGCATGCCGTATAAACAGCCTTTTTGTTTTTAAAAGAATCTGCATTCTCATCTGTTAACAAATTTTAACTCATACCTGTTGACATGATAATCCTGTTGTTGAAACATGTTACCTCAGTTTCCTGTTGTTAAAACCCTGTGGGTTTTTAAGATGATTACGTTCATTATTGTGTCATTTCTCATATCTCACTCTGTTCACTGTGTATTATCCTCCTTGTGCCTGAAGTCCCTTCCTTTCATGCTTGTTGCATTCTCAGGTCTAGGGATTATTCCTACTGATCTGCCATCTACTCTTACTTTTTGGACATTACTGTTTGTACACATCAGCCCTTCCCAGCGAGACTTGTGTTCCCTTAGAGTATTCCATTGAACCACTGTTACAGGCAGTTGTATAGGATTTATCTTTTTACGTTACTGTACATGTTTTGAGTTTCTTGTGCTATCTGATTTTTCACATGCTTGTTTTCATTTGATTGTTCAGCACTGATTTTGGTTCAATAAAATTGGGTGCTGAAGGCACAAAGTCTGCAAAGGCATGGGGTTCTGACATAGCATACTTTAGGCAGCTTGAAGTGATCGGACATATACTGAAAAGAAGATGAAATGGCATTGCACTTCATATAATGGCATTCCACCCTTTATAAAAGGGGACCTTACATTTTTAAAAACTATGTTGCTCCTCTTCAAGGTCGGGGGTAGAGCCCTAGAAGTCAATGCACTTCCGATAAAATATAGTACACTTCTCTTAGCGTACTGGTTAATCCGGCATTGGGAATTCGTTCCAGGATCTTGTCCTCTTTTTGCCACTGTGTTATCCTTAAAAAAAAGTATTGTGCTGCATTACAACAGAATTCCTGCATTGAATGAAGAGGTAATGTGGCAATGCAAGACTTCATGGTTATGAACAGCTTGAAGTGAGTAAGTGGATACAAGATGGATGATATGATCCGATTCAAGTGATCTTTTGTTTCAGACATTCGTTTTGTTCCTGATCAACCCCATTATTACCCGCTCGTCTATTTCAACAGTTACTGGAATCTTGCCCGTGATTACGTGTCAATTAATTACACAACTCGGTATGCATTTCATTTTAACTCTTACTCTCCGTGTAGGCTTTTCTTAGCAATGATACGTGCAGCAAGATTGAGGGACTAACAATGGGTAATTGAGAATTTTAGGAATGAAAAACATGCATCATAGCATAAGCATGGACTTGTGAGCTAGTTGATGTGATAGGCACATAATCAGTCTAAGGTGAAAGGCAGAGGACACTCACTGAAGGTGACTGATTGGGTTCGGTGACAAAATATGTCACTGTATAGATCTATGTATTTAGTTGCGTCTGTGTCAGCTCTATCTCTGAATAAGTGAATGTTGATTGAGTTGCTTGTTCTTTGCACTGATCCTGCAGCTGAACTGAGCAGCAATAAGTACCCAATGCCCATCTAATTGATTATTACATGCCCATTAGCTGGTATGTATGTACTATCTAGAGTGAAAGTTACCTTGTTCCAGAATGCTCCAGTGCACCTCAACTGTGTATGTTGCCTCTGTATCTAGAGAGTTAGATTCTCACTAAGTAAATATATATCTTAAATGGATTTGAAATTGGCAGTCACAGATGTTTAAATTCTAGATAGTTGGTGGCTAAAATATGTTGCTTTCAGATGCCCTTTTCCGCGTGATTACAGTTCCATTAAGTGTGGAATGTGTACCTGCATCCTGGTAAACATCACTTATGTTGTCGAGTCCCAGCTTTTACGGATTCACCCAATAAATATTTTTTGAGGTTACACATCGGAATCTTTCTGCAGCCATTTTTTTACAGTATAGCATAATAATAAATTGCTCTGAGTTAAAACTAATGATGGCAATAACATATGGCACAAGGTGATGCAACATCTTCATTTTTTACATTTTAATTTCATTTTTTCCATTGTCTATTACAGTAAACAGCAATTACAAATTTGGAAGGACTAATGTACAGCTTGTAAATTATAGTGTCTTTTCTGAACCTCGGTATATCGCTGGTTCTTGATATGACTATCAAAGTATCAGTTCACTCAGAAGAACTACTGAGTCTATTGTGCTTGACACTATGTATTATAGCTATAATGAACTATATTTGTATTTTCTGCTTTCAGGACACTTAACCTGACATTGACATATTCTCCTTTGTTATACTTGAGCTGGACATTTTTTCCAGTCCAGAAAATGAGCAGTCTGGTGTGTCCTGTGGAAGACAAAAGCCCAAAAGAAGTGGATGACAGCGAAGATCATATTAAAGTATGTCTGGCGCTAACGCTCTGCAATTTAAAATTTCTCCATAAACAAACTCGACCGCCTGGGACTCGAACCCGCGCTGACCAGCATGAAGCTCTATGTGAATCCATTAACAAATGATTCCTATATTGAAGATTTTACGGTTTACAGCTTTATTCTGTAGGTGGCGCTTAGTGAAGATCAGGATACTCTCATTTATTTTAAAATTTACATTTTCATTCGCATTAAAAAGCCCGTCATATTTGACAGGTTACAGCTAGTAAATTATAATTTAACTGCCATGTGACTGCAATCGGACTATGCATTTGGATAATTTAGATTAATTATGCTTCTCAGAAGTTTCAAGATCTCGTCTAATTTCACAGGATTCGATCTGGCATGCCTCAGATAGTGACTCGACAATTCAGAGCAGACAATTAAGCGCAAATAGAATTCACACCAAATTCCTTTCGTTGGTCTTCAATTTGACGAATTTAATCAGCAACAAAGGCCTATTAAATAACAGCGATCAAAACTTGTGGACATCCGATACAGCATAATAAGTCTCTAAGCAGACACTTATTGGTAATGGTCAGCACCCTATTAAACTTGCAACTTTCTATTTTTCATCCCGCTTCTAGTCGAGCCAGCTACATTTTAATCCTTCAACCCGCTTTGTGTCAAGCTTGCAACATTTAATGTCCTCCTGCTTCATGTGAAGCTTGCAACATTTTGGTCCTTTATCCCACTTCATGTCAAACAAGGAACACTTTATGATTAAAGAAGGATTTTTGGTGCGCTTCGATTCACGTGGAATTGTCCAGTTCCGAATTACATATATAGTGATATATATATAATATATATATTTGTTTATTAAAACTAAATGAGAAACTGCAAGATACAAGACTATTATTAATTTTACTTGAAGCTTATTGTTGGTAACGAACCCTTGGTAGGTAATTTAAATTGTCTTTATCTAGGAGTTTAAAATTGTGGGTTTTGGGTGATTGATTTATTTATGTATATATATTATATAATTATATGTATTCTTTATTAATTGTATTTTTAAAAGATCAATGACATGCTGAACCAATTCATTTCAGTACAACAGTAAAAGCTTACAATGTTAGGCCTCTGTTACTAAGTTGTGATCCTATTACACAAATTGAATATTAATAGTGAATAATAAGTGTGACAAATAAACACCATAAATGTAATAATATCACCAGTAATACTGCTAGAACACACAATGTAAGTAGGCTAATACTAATATTAAAAATAACAGTGATGATAATAATAATGACATTAATAATAGTAATACATCAAATAAAAAATAAAATAAAAATGTATAATAATACATTATTATAGTAATAATAATACCGGTAGTTGTTACTTAAGTTGGCTCAAGATTTTAAGAGATCACTTTAGGTGCAATGTTAAGTATCATTTAGGAACACAATTTGTTTTGAATTGTATTTACTGGAAACTGCTTTTGGTAAGAATAGGTGTTTGTTTCTCAACAGATTGCATATGCAGACAATGGCTTGATTTTGCTGGCTGCTGTTTCTCACTTTCCGTCTGTCCATACGCTTCTGTATTTCTTTGTATTAAGAAATGGTAAGTTATGTAAGCCGAATAACTCTTGTACACAAAGTGAGCATTGTTTTTGTTCTTTCCAATGCATTAAGTCAGTTTTGCTAAGGAACTGTTAATGATGAGAGATAATTTTTTTAGATAGTTTTGCTTCATTGCCAAAGTTCTTTACTTTCTTATTTTGTCTTATTTTTCTAGGTTTCTTTGCTAAACATACTGGACAGCATTGATTTTGAGTCAATGTGTTGAGATTACGACATCATGTCACCAAACCCCGTTCAATCTCGCAACTGTAATTAACGTTAGGTTCAAGACATCTTCGTTATTATGTCCGAGACATTCTGTAAATGCCTGCAACCAGCGGGCCATGGGAACTTGTCTGTTCCATGTTCGCTGCAAAGAGAAATTTAATTGCACATTCGTGTTGCTGTGAAGAGAGTAGCAGGCCTATTAATTCACTGGCTGGCTCAAGCTTTTTTCGCAACTGTTCGAGTGGCACCCGAAGCTTTTAAACGTTGAACATCAGGCTACTTTGTTTGGCAGAATGGCAATTAAGTTGTTTCTAAGAGTTTTGTTGCTGAACATCTGCTTCAGCCTAAGGGGTCGTCCATTTAGTATGTACGCCAAAAAATGGTAAAAATAACCCCCTCCCTCCTTGTACGCACGCGTACTTTTTCAAACACCTCCCCCCGCCTACGTACATTTGATACCCACCATCGAATAGTCTTATATTTTCAAGTTAAAATTAAATAATAATAAAACATTACCTTTTATCGTGATGAAAAATCTTTCTTTTCAGAGATGATGCCATTTTGTCAATTAATCAACATCTATCTTCGGATAAAGACATTAAATTTTGAAAAAAGTGCACTTCCAAAATTTATTTAGCTCAATATTCATGAGATAAGTAAGTAAACTTTTTAGTTGAAGTCAAATTGAATCAATTTTGTGTGAATTTTGGTATGCACCCTCCCAGGGTGCACTAGTAGAAAATGGGTTAATGTAAGTGTACTCTATCAGTCATAATGTTACTCAATGTTAAACATTCGATTATAGTGGCTGTTATGAAATGGAAAGTATGTGACTTCATTTTTCACTGACTCTTCTGCTATACTGGTTTATTATGGCAGAAATAAATTTCTGGAGTGATCTGAGAAGGCTGGATGGCATTTCAGTGAACTGTGCCTTGGTTGAACTCTTCCATGCTATTGTTGCCATACTGTACGTCGTAGAAGTTAAAGCAGTGTTTATTTTCACGTTGACGGCCTTCGTTGGACTTACAGTCGCCATTTGGAAGATGACCAAAATCTTTGATACTAAGGTTTGCTTCTTACATCCTTTGAAAATGATGCTTTCACAGTGGCTGTAATAACATTGAGTCAGATGAACAATATGATTTTACATGTGCTTGTTTTGAGTCTTCAGGAAAGACTTTTGTCTCCTAGACTTATCTGTTATTCTCGACTTTACCTGAATAAAATGATCGATAAACTTTAAATTGGCACTATGGCAAACTGAAATTATTGCTGTTGGTTTGCAATTTTAGTCAATTTTAATTGATATGCCGCAATAAAAATTTGTTCCTCTGAGTATGCCTTGAGTCAAAAAAAGTTTGCGAGACACTGGTCTATAGACCTCTGAGTGTGCCGCGAGTCAAAAAAGTTTGCGATAAAAATGATAGACCAGTGTCTCGCAATTGGTTCTGTTCCCTGTCTCTGATCATGTCCAATTTGCTTTTGAATGTTGTTCGTAGTTAAATTTTGAGAGCAGAATATTGGGGATCATTCCACAGCTTGACTTTGCATACAAAGAAAATTACTTCAACTCACCAACTAGGATACATGATGATGTGAGTTATAAACAAATCTATTAAATTTGAAGTGATTTAATTTGTCTAGTGTTGTAGAACAAGAGATTCACGAGTACAGTACAAATGTTCTAAAAAGCTTGAAATGAACTTTAAATAGAGTATTCTGACAAACAAATTTGATTGAGTAGATACGTACTCATTTTAAAAGGTATACAATATGTACATGCTAATACTTTGAATTAAAATTTTGAAGAATACACTTTTTTGTAATTGAAAACATTTTGTGGAGGTTTAGCTAAAAATGAAAGTATGAGGTGACTCTTTTGTGTTTTGTAATTTTCAATAGGCTGCACGCAAGCGCATGACAATCTTGCTTGGATCTCTTCTGGCCCTTTATGCTGGATATGCATTTCTTTCCCATCAACACCAGGATTGGTACATGTGGACAATCAGCATGATATATCGCTTCTTCACCTCCTTTGGTAATGCTTTCTTTCTCATTGTGATATGCATACTTGCATAGGTAAAATTTAATTACCTCTATAAAGGTAAATGTGTAACAGTTTGAAAACTTTGTAGGCAATCACAAAATTTGATGGAACAATTGTTCATTTGTGATGCATTTCATGCAGGAGGACCTCCCTTATCTGGACGTTTAGATGATGACCCTTTTCTTGTTTGAGAAGAGTGAACGTTTGTGGTTGAGTGCAAGTTGATACAAATATGTGCACATTAAAACTGGTCACAACTTAAAACTTGAATGTTGTTGTTTATTGATGCTTTATTTGCCTTTCCAAAAACTGTTCAGTATTCTTATACTTCACGTACAATCGACGTTACACAGTTTTCAATCTGACGGTTTACGTAAATTGTAGCTTGAAAAAAGAAACATTTAGTCTTATTATTCTTCTTAGCATCATATATTTTGTTGAACCAATTTAGCCAAAATTTGGCATCCTTATAGCTGCAGTGGCCAAATTTGGTGTCTATATCTCAAGTATCACAAAGTTATAAAGTTATTCCAGTTAAGAAAAGATAAAATCATTAATACAGATAAATATTTTACTTTTTACAAGAAAAGTTTCAAATACCCACACAAGTTAAAGAGCTGTCATGTAGTCAAATATTCGTGCATAGGTAGCTCTAGTCAGTGGGTCCCAGGACCATTCTGGGCTTTCCATTTGTTGTTTAAACTTACCATGTATATAATGACGTGTTGAAAATCGACAGCAATAAATGTATTCATCTACTGTGAAATTAAAATGTCATGTCACCATATAACTGAACAACTGCATAGCCATATTTTTTGCCCAAAAATGGACCTATCACTTGGTAGTTGGCATGAGCTGGTGCAAATCACTATTTCACTAGTACCGGTAAATGGCATTTCTTTTTCAGGACTGGCATTAATGAATGCCACAATGGTCTTCAATGCAAGCACAATGCCAGCATAAAGTCCTAACAAATTTGATTCCCACTATGGCAGTCTTTATCCGAAATGTTAAGCTTCTTCTCATTGTAATTCTGAATAAATGAAGATCCGAAGCTTCCAGCATATAGTTGTGCCTTCCAACACGACGAAGTTGGCCTTCCCGTATATAGTTTTGAAGGCAATGTTGTATGGATTGTGAATATAATGTGTAAACTGAGATCTTTCTTGCAGGAGTGCTTTTGATGATGCCACAGATCTACATAAACTACAAGCTGAAGTCTGTGGACCATCTTCCATGGAGATCAATGACTTACAAGGCCATGGATGCTTTCTTGGACAGCGCATTTGCATTTGTCATCCAAGCACCTTCTGACTACAGGATTGGCTTCTTTCGATATGGTTAGGACCTTGTCCTCTCATTTCATTCTTTTGTAATACATGACAAGAGCAATGACTACTCTAGAACTAAGATTAGGGCACCGGCTTATTCAAAAGCACTGCATCACGTGAGAGGGGTTTTCCAGATATCGATATCCACTGGAGATTTAAAACTAGGAGTCCGTTGACAGAAGACAGAGCGAGTGTGCACTGTGCAACTGTTTCTTAGAAAGTACACTGGGCTTCCCCTGTATACATGCCATTACATGGTTTCCTCACCTCATTTGACAAAGGATAAACTCCATACCCTCAGTGGTGCGTTTACGCATAGGTGCGCGCCTAGGGCCCCAGATTGTCTGGGGCCCCCAAACAAGTGAAAATATTTCTTTAATTATATAAAATATAATAGTAGAATTGTTAATATGGTAATCTATCATTTTAAAATAACTAATTGGTTGGTAATATATCGGTTTAACAGAATTAAATAGGTAGGTGTATAGAAGCGGCAAATTACATTGCAGAATTACGCGAATTCGGCATTCGTATGTTTCAAAAGCTGGCCCAGTTAGCTACATCGGTAAGCGTGCTGGCCGCGGAAGTCTGTGGTTACGGACACCGCGGTTCAAGCCCCGGTGCTGGCGGACATTCAGAGATCTCGGGCTAGCAGGGATGGGACGAAGGGGCGCCATGGATATTTGGTGCCTTGTGACCTTAGGGTCGCAGGTTCGAACCCCACTTGAGCCGCTAAGTAGAGACCTTGGACAAGTTGCTTACCCATAATTGACAGTGAGGAATTCAACGGGAAACCACCTCACTCACCTCATTCTCCAGGTGTCGCAAGCCATAGAACCTGCCTCCGGGCAGAGAACTCATCATCATCATCACACAAGACGTACAGGACTAAAGGTTCAATAAAGATGACAATATATCCCAACATTGATGACTGTATATTTCTGTATTTACGTGCGCTGTGTGTAGGCTGTGCATCTTTACGCCAATCTATCGCGTTCCAATGGACTCAGTTGGCATGTACGGTAGTTGATTCGCCCTTGTGAAGCCAGTCTGTGCAACCCAGAGCTGTAGGGAGGTGGTTTGTCTGTGTTGGTGCTTTTGCGGTCTCTCTTCTCAAATTCCATTTGCGATTATTTTACGACACTTGCCAGTTGGAGTCTTGGATATTGGGGGTTATTTTTTTTATTTATTTATTCACGGATTTCTATACAGCCCCTTTCCAAGTCAGTTACTAGTTAGAGGCGGTCCGACTACAGCCTGGAGGTGTGTCGGAATTAACACGCAGAAGCACCACGAGCAATTGTGAGTGAAGGACTTGCGCACGGTCCCTATGTATGGCTTGGGTCTATATTTGAGATAGGTATTGACGGTACATATTTATATATAGACAGAGGCGTAGCCAGAAACTGATTTCTGGTGGGTTTAGAAATTTTTGATCTGCAAGTCGCCAAAATTACCTTTTTTTAGTCATTCACCACAATTTCACAGATTTTGGGTCTATTTCTCGGATTTTTCTCCATCCCTAAACAAAGGATTAGGGTTAGGGTTTTAATCAACATTTCGGGGGGTTTACCTACAAAAAATACATGGACAAAAATCATTTTGGGGGGTTTGAACTCGTAAAACCCCCCTAAATACACCCCTGTATATAGATGACTGGTGAGACTTGCGCTTGGCTTTAGAAGATGATTGATCAAAGAGTGTGATGAATAAATAATTAATTATTTAACGGCTTTGTGATGATCGCTTGATTAATTAATTGTTTATAGTTCTGTTCTGTTGAAGGTTACGGACGTGAAGTGTCGGAGAGTCTTTGAAGTTTGTCGAGGAGTGATTAGTCAGGACAGACACATTGCCCTCTACCTTCTCCCTTACCTCGCCATTCAGATCCTTCTGGAGGGCAGCGTCGATGATCGTGGCATGGTCAGTTCGCTTTGTCTCTCTTTTCAATGAATATACGAATGCTAGCTATAACTCGTCAATGATGAAGAACTTTATTTAATGTCATCCATTCAAATTCGTTTATTGAAAACAAGTTGACAAGATCGCAACTTGGTACAAGGGCCTAAACTAGAGGCAATCTAAGG
>JAQFXW010000606.1:0-17812 GCA_034693945.1 Dendrobaena attemsi
TAAAACTCCGACACACCCTTGGGCTGTAATCGGGACCATCTCTGAATAGTAGTGGACTGTAAGAGGCGGTATAGAAATACACACATACATATACATACATACATCTACCCTTCAATTGCAAGGTGGCAACCTTCACCACTACACTACCACGTCCCACAACACTTGTCTCGACTCTCCAGTATAAGATCCATATAAATAGCAAAGTGCAATAAATAAATACATAAATTTAAAATAGCATTTTAACAAATTGAAATATCAACGAAATAAATGAATAAAGACAACAATAAATTCAAATATACATAAAATATAACGTATAAATAAATAAATAATTAAACCAATAAAACTATGATAAATAAACAAACAAACAAATAAAGAAGTAAAGCAAGTTTTTAAAATCCTAAGGTCTCATTGATACCTTAGGTAAAAAAGTAAATTATATTGTTTAATTTAAAAATGTAAATAAATAATGCGTAAAATTAACCGTTTTCATTCCAGGCTGTGATTCCAACGAGTGAATCGTCTGCTGTGAGAACTGGAAGACATTGAGCAAAGAAACTGAGGAGGTCGGGAGATGGAATGACGTCATTTTCCAGTACCACCAAATGATTCTATGCAACAGATTCAACGCACATGTAACCGTAACCAAACAGATGCAACGACGTATTCTTATGTAATAATGCATAACGTAACAAAGCACAATTGTAACTGTACTGCCGTAATATGTAATCGTAACAGAACAACTTAACATCATACTGAAATGCAAGAAATTTAATTTATGTAATTATTTTGTTTATGTACTTATTTCGTTTATGTACTTATTGCATTTATGTACTTATTTTGTTTATGTACTTACTGCATTTATGTATTTATTTTGTTTATGTACTTATTTGGTTTATGTACTTATTGCTTTTATGTACTTATTTCGTTTATGTACTTATTGCATTTATGTATTCATGTCATTTATGTACTTCACCTTGTCACCTTGTGCTGTCTATTCGTGGTATCCTAGCGACCGTCACGATGAAGCATCTCCATTTCCTTCTTTCTGAAGTCGCTTCCCTCAGTTCTGCCAAATTCATTCCAGTTGTTTCATGTATCTCATCCATCTATTTTTTCCTTGGTCGCCCTTGTTTTCTCCTTGCCTCTCCACAAGCCAACATCATTTCCTTTTCCAATCCATCTGATCTCATGACATGTCCAAAGAACCTCAGCTTTGCTTTTAGCACTATTTGTTGTAATGTCTCATCATTGTCGATGCCAATCGTCGTGCGTACCCATTCATTAGTTCTTTTCTCTGTCCATGATATTCTCCATATCCACATTTCACATGCATCGATCTTTATCCCCTTTTCTTATAGTCATTGTCCACGTCTCACTGCCATAAATTACTGTTTTTATGATCAAGGTCCTCACCAATCTTTTTTCGTGTCTATGCTCACGTGTTTATCCTTCCATATTTTTCCAAATCATTCATTGCAGCTTTTCCTATCGCCACCTTCGATTTATTTCCAAATCGCACTTTCCCTCTCCCTCTCTCTACTACTGATCCCAGTATTAGAAGAAGAGGGAAACCTAAACGATGCATACTCCATTGTTCTCCTTTCCGGTGTTCTGTGTCCTCTTTGGCTACTATAATATATATATATACCTGTTGGTATTTGATAACAGCAGGCGGTACAATAAGCGAATAGACACAAGTGGATAATTGCTCTTTATATTATTGAATCTGTCAAAGATCAAAAATAATTAAATTTAGCATGAGGAATGGAAATGTAATGTGTTTGGCACGCTGCCGGTGGTCGATTGCTTAGAGCTCAATTAGGCCTACATGTACATTGTACATGTATAGTCTGGTCCCTCGCCTCAAATAAGCAACTACTGCGTATGTGTACAATGTGTACCTGTACGTACCATACACGTATAGTATGTATGGTCGTGCGTATTTCTGACCTTTAAAAGGAGGGCAACGTCAAAGCTATATTGTTTTATGCATTTAATGTCAGACAGACTCGTTTGTTTGCATTGGTTTTCTGTTGTATTTATTGGGTTAGACCATAATTAACTGGATTCATATGTAATTAATTCATTCCACGGTTAGCTATAGCGGTAATTCGATCATACACTAATTACAGCACTATATGGTGTGCATGATGGTTTACGGGTGAGTGTACTAGACTAGCAGTCTATGTGTCTGGGTTTCATATTCCCATCAGGTCAAAACTCCGATCGGAATCTCAGTTCCACTTGCGCCCCTAGCGCCCATGCACTTGCGCACCTAGCGCCGTTTGCGAACTCAGCTTATACGGGTACGCTGATCTCACAATGCATACCGGTGAGTTGATATGAAGGCGAGAGAGTGCTCAGAGTGGTCGATTGTCGTTTGCCCTAACAGAATACAGACCAAGAAAACTAAAGATGCGGGTAATTCAAAGTTAAGCCCCCGCTCGGACTAGGTCATGTGACAGTTCTTTTCTCATCTATTTTCTGCCTATTTATGAAGCATATTGTAACTCGCCGCTTAATGTCGCACACCTACACAAAATTATTACGCGAACAATCACCCTATTATCCTATACCACAGTATTGGCCTAGGCTATAAATAACTAACTGTGCCTACTTACACTAACGCCTTCACGCCCACACACATACGCGCCAAGTCTAATTCCTTTATAGTCTAGGCTATAAGATGAATAGACTAATGAATATGGAAATGAATGAATAGACCAGAAATGAATAGGCTAATTAATTTGATGATTTTGTATATTTTAACATTTTGATGAGCTGTCACAGCAATTTGCAAAGGCGAACACGAGAAGCATAATATTTTATTATAGATGCACGGCTATCATGGACAAACAGAAAGCTGACAGAATCACTGTCTCGACATTATGGTTTTAGTAGACCGTCCATTGTCTTGACACAAAGGTATACATTGCCGAACCAATGCAGCTCATGAGGGCGTCACGCACGACTCTATAGCTACATGACGCCCACGAGGTAGCCCATGGGAAGGTCAAAGTTCGACTGAACATTGTCTCGGTATATACTATATAAATACGCATTTATGGGGAGGATTTTAGCGGTTGTTCATGTGCAAGGAATAAAGTGTAAGGAGTCGGTGGTTGTCTTTGGAAAGTGTGCTGTATTATTAGTCAGCAGCGGTGTTCAGTTTTCTAATTGTTGTTGTCTGCTCATTCTGTTGTGTGTTCGTCATTCAGTTGCCTTCGACAAGCGGCGGCGTTTGGTCGTCCAACTACGGACTCTCTTCGTCTCATCAGCCGAATAACCACACACTGCAGACCAATAGTCACGTCGATAGAGGAGGGTCGTCCGTTTCGATGTCACTGACGACGACGCCCCACTCTCACTGGGGCCACCAGACAACCCCGTTCCCTCAACGACCGTCCGGCATGCATATGCTCGAGAGCGGATTCGTGCCGCCCTCCGTCGACCTCAGGTACCCTCTCAACGACTGGACAACGATGAGCGGAGGGGTCGCTGCTGCTGCGATGAGTCCGAGAGGAACAACTGCCGTCAAGGACGAACTGACGGACCCAAGCGACTACTCGTCGGAGGACACGTGCAGCGACTACCGAGGAGACACGGGGACTGCCGGACATCCGGACATCCGTGGCGATCCAACGGATAGATCAAGAAGACATCGAGACAAAAGGAACGACAATGACGACTCGGTAGGCCTATATATTATGTGTCTACAAAGTAGTATATAGGCATAGACTTCACAAATCCCAGTGTCCTCATTCTTTTCCGCTATAATCATACAACTCATCCGGAATGTGCTTTATTGAAATAAAAGCTGTAGTTTAGGTTCATTATTAATTTGAATTACATGCAATTAACTGAATCCTCCAGTTTAATTGCGACGATCTCACCAGTACATAATTATGTCAAGCAATGATGTATTACTGGATCAAATGGATTTTGTACAAAGACAAGGCCTTTCTGCAAAGTATCCGTTCGACATCAAATGTTTCTAGAGCTGTATATGTATATGCTGAATGCATGATTTCCGAATGGATGCAAATAAGAACTTAACTCTATCCAGACAGTATTCTATTATTCTAAGAACCTGGCGGATGATCACACATCTGCCTCGAGTGCAGCAATAATAACATTTATATGCTACAAGGGTAATTATTTTTATAGTCCACCCTGTAGGCGGTGCTTTTCCTTGCCAATGTTTTCACCTGGAATCTCAACATTTATATTATACATTTAATATTTCAAAACATCGCACACGTGTCTCTGACTTTTTACTCACAGTGTATGCATGGGCCTATAATTATATAGTCGAAAATACCCGCTTTGGTCCAACCCTATTAACCAGTAGGACATTGCATGCGAGGTCGCGAGGAGGATGAAGCATTAACAGCCGTTGGACAGGAGGCGTATTATGAATTTGGCACAATCAAACGGCATTCGAGTGTATAAGGTGAACGGAAGTGCAACGGTTATTTCTTTTTTTGAACCCATGCGTACTAAGACATGCTGCGGTACCATTCACTCAGTCGCCGCCAGGGGCGCTCTGTAACCTGAGCTGGAATATTTATAGGCGGAACAGGTGAGGCAGACGAATATAATATATCTAGACATAATATACAAGATATACATAGCATATCAATTACGTCTATATCCTACATGTACACATACATGTGTGTTATTGTACCTGAAAGAAGAACGAACATAAGCAATATAATATAAATTATACATATATAAAATTAAACTATAATTATTGTGTATGTAAGCGCATACGTTGTCCCCGTTGTGTTAATCTACCGAACACATGCAGCTGAGCGAAAATAAGCATTACGCAAACATGCCTCTTAACACGTAGGAATATATAATTATATATCTATTATATCGGTATATTTATAGTAATGGCTCTAAAATGCAACATATGTATATACACATATACTAGTGATATTGATAGGCCCTATCGAGATGGCTCTGGGGCAATGGACACGAACGTAAATTAACGCATGCTCATGTGTTGGGTAATTCTGCACGGGTAGAAGGATTTGTGCACTTAATATACTCGTTCATATCCTCCAGTTCAACGGATACAGCGAATGTCAACTGTTTGCAATTAGACAATACTTTTATGCGTAGGCATATACTATGTATCTGCCCAACTACCCGTGTGAGCGCGTATACGTGTCTCTAAAGTATTGTGTGACATGCATGAGTTCTTGTTTGTGTCTGCCTTTGTTTATGTGGCTGTGCACGTCTGTCTGTATATGTATGTATGTTTGTATGTGCGTTGGTTGATGTGTGCGCGTGCATGCATTTGACTTATCCTCACAGTAAGGGGCCCGAAACGTATATAGGCTATAGCGTCATTAGCATCAGCGATACTTGTGACCAGGCGGAAATGATTCACTCTCTCTCCTGCTTAATTTATTTATAGCTTTTTCCGTATCGAATTCTCTGACGACGAATCACTGTCACAGGCATTAAGGTCTGCTAAGCAGGTATAATAATGGCTGGACCTGAGGGACTCAAATGCCCTAAAGATGTTCAATAGCCCGATGGACGGATTCAGTCCATTTCACTCTTGCATGTTTCTTTGGAGTCTTTGAAACATTAAAATATAAATGACAACTCTGACAGTCATCTTTCGCAAATTTTCATTAAAAAAACTACATGAAGGTATACAACTGGCTTATAGAAGACCTTAATTAATTTGAATGTCGAAGGCCTTTAGATCTGTCTTTGCTCTCTGAGTGATAAGGCGTTGACTTATACTATACTTCCTTATAAAGACTGACCTATATTAATTGTATACACGTTTTTATAGGTTCATATTCTCCGAAGAACGAGCACATTTCCTTTATAACCTTAACGGATATCTACAATTTAATTACTCAGCAGTGCAATTTTCCCGCTGTATACATTGATCTTCATTCCTTCAGAGTACTATAGGCTATTTCAAAGTAATGCCGTCAGTCGTGCCACCTAAGCGGGGGGCCAGAGTCAAATTAAAGTCCAAAGGCTTAGTCCGAGTCCAAGTCCGAATCGTGACAGTCCGAGTCCAATAATCCGTAGAAGTCGGTCTCATGGAGTCGGACTCGAGTTCTTTTATGGACTCGAGTTGACTATACTACATCACTGATATGTTTTTTTAAATATATATCGGCATTTTCCGCGCTATTCGTTTTTAATGTTAAAGTAACTAAACATGAAATTGTGTTCCTTAGGCCTACTGCATAGTCTAGCTGCGAATGGACTGCTATTGAAATTGCTTGCTCTGTATACCCTACCACATGCACTCTCTGAAGTAATTAAAGCAAAACAATTGTGCTTTCAGACTGACAGGGTTGATAACCTTATCATACATTTCATATGACTATTATTTCATGCATATAATACCATATGCCTATACAGTGTACAGTTTAAAAGGTATCATGTACAATTGTACAGTATAATTATAATTGTTCACACTCATGTGACCGGATCACCAAGCAGATCTATTAAGCATGCAGCGAAATCACCCGCTGACTATATGACGAGTAACTGATCGTTGTCCTACAGTGTAACCTATATAGCGTCCGGTGTACAGGATCTTTTAAAAGTCGTCTATTGTCTCAGAAAGCAAATATCAATGTCCTTTATCCGTTGTTTGAAACTATTTGACTCGTTATGGGGCCTGCCGTCTCCTATTTGAAACGAGTCTTTACAATTGTTTACTTGCAGTTACTATCTGTATCGAGTCTCTCTATTTACAAACTATACGGTTCTATGCTAAGTTGGGTTGACTATAAAGTTGGGTTTGATTTACAAATAGTGAGTATAATTTGGTATTTGATTTCAGATGACACCGGAAGAAGCCGATAAGCGACGAATACGAAGAGAACGCAATAAAATGGCTGCTGCCAGATGTCGCCAGAGACGCGTCGACTTAACAAACCAATTGCTGATGGTAAGTGTCATCCATCAGTGTGTCTAATGTCTCTGTCTTGAGGAGATAGAAAGCAGCAATTGGACGACCTCGCGCTAAGTCATTTAGTCATTTCAGTGTGTGTATATGTAGGCCTATATGAATAAGTTTTGCAGAGAAAAAAGAAGAAATTGGACGATGAAGAGGTGATGCACGTGCGTACCACGAGGAGTTCGAGTTCTGACTCAGATCAGGAGGCTATGCTCATTACCTGCAGCTGTACACGGAGTCTAGCAGCTCTGCATGCAGTCAACACTCGGCACCGATTGACTTACAGCCTTTGGCCAAATTAAATCGGTCCAACTCTCGACTCAGCTTATTCGTCATTCCGCTCGAAGGCAACGTTTCGCCTGATGGTTTTGTTTGAATCAGCTGCGGACTTTAGCACAACGACGAATAGGACTAATTATAGCCGTCTTGCATGCGTCGTGGGCGGGGGGGTTTGGGGGTCTGCGTGTATGCAACACTACATAGCGGGTATACATAACTATTATGTATATATACTCACTGGTACAAACAAGTATCATCATCGTAATCAATCCCTGACGGCAGGCGGCAGTCATTTGGTGTCGGTGGGTACGAATAAATTATATTCGTTGTTCTCAGAGCTAGATCAATTGCTCATTTTCATGTATAGTCAAGCGATGCTTTGTATTTCGTTGTATGTACCGAGCGTAAGTCCATGGTCTTTGTTTGTCTTTGTTTTAGTTTCCTTTGAATCTCGAGTCAATTGCATGTAACCTATATACGTAGCGTATCTACAAAACAGAGTTGTTTCGATACTTAATGACTGACTGTTAGTCATCTTTCTCATCTTCTGTAATCTCAAAACCCTTCTATATCTTCCTTAGCCAACTCGTTTCTGCAGTAAAATTTCTATTCTAATCTTGCTTTCGCTTTGTACAACATTCCGATGCATACAGAATAATAGACTGTAGGCCTATACACGATCGTATCATGCTCAAGGCATGGGTGACGCATGCAGTGGGATCCCTAATCGTCGCCTTGCATCCGAAGGGTCGCGGGTTCGATTCATATTTCAGACCTATAAGCCACTGCTTAGGGACCTTGAGCAATTGCTCGAGGCGCTTTGGCGTGTTTACTTTGACAAACCTCCGGGCTGTGGTCGGGACCACCTATGGGTAGTGGTGAACTTGAAGAGACTATCGAAATATATGATATCTTAGTTATCTTGTTAAGTCTTCTCTGTTTCATTAGATTCTGTTCATTCTGCTAAAAGCTTTTGTGAATTGTATCCGATTATTTTTCTACTCGTTGCTCAGCTTAACGTATCAGAGGATAACAGGAAGATTACATCAGCTCAATATGTTTCAATGTAATGCAATAAATTAATACATGTAATCTAAAGTTTTGAGATCCAATTTTTCTACGACCTTCTGCATTTTGATTGCATTCTGACTCTCTAGCAATTAGACCAGTTGTCACTTGAGAATACTTTTACATAATTATGCAAATATAATGATGCATGTTGGCTAAATTTAGTTCACGCGTTATGAGCCACATTGCGGAAATGGTACTTATAATAAAGCCTAATAAGGCCTTCTATGGCCTGTTGATCGTGCTATGCCTGTGTGAGAGGCTAAACGAGGATCATACGAGAGGACTAGAGAGTAAACAGATTATATAATTCTATGAGAGTGTAGTCGCTTCCAGAGATTGCACTGACACGAATCGAGTGACGTAGTACGGATATTGGTCTTGGTTAAAATAATAACACGACATGCTTGCAGGGCTAGACTTCCTGTCACACCCATACTTGAAATAGATCCAATTGATTGCGCACGAAGGCTACTAGTTGCGTATATCAATGCGACATAACACGCGTCATTGGTGTATAATCTGTCCATCTCTCTTCCTCGTCTATTCTTATCTCTGCCGATCTATCTACATTCCGGGTGGTAGCATGCAGAGGAACAACTACCTCACCAGTGAAACAGGTGACACACCCTACGTACGCACATCCTAGAATGCTGTTGTGTCAATCTCTCGAGTATTTCCTTTAAAAGGTTGCTTGAGACACAAAGCCCGCTGAGCGACCAACTTCAATTACATGTAGGCCTACATGTGCACCACCGCACTGCATGGCAGCAGCCTTATGCTGAAGCTCCAGTCTTCTTACGGTGTCCCATCAAAGAATACAGATCACTTCCACTAAGTCTTATTCCGTCATTTTGTAATCACCAGTATATTATTCAATGCGTTTGTTGGCACATAACTACAGCTTCATGCGTGTAGACATTGTAGAGTATACATATAAAATGTATCATGTAGGCTTAGCTCAAGTTAACATGTGGTTTATTAATAACATGATTGATTAGCAAAGTATACTTTTCAGGTCTGTCTCTCATTTCTTCACTCTGTCTGTTGTTCTCGCAGACACTCGCCATCTTCCTGTACCTCTTTGTATTGCTATTTCTATGTCGTCTTTGCTCTCTGGTCTGCCTCTGTTTGTGTGTCTCTCAACCGCTCACATAAACAACGCAGCAAATTGTAAAATTGTTATTTAATCTTAAATCTTACTTAACAATTATTTTACATTATAGAAAGACCAATCTAATTAATTACTATATTCAGTACTTTACGAAGTAGGCCCTAGGTTATTTCTTGAATCACTTGTGTCGGCCCGATTACATGCCACGTGTTCTTCCAGTAGCCTACATCTAACAATAATAGTAGGCTATCATTGAAGGTCATTATAATTTAAATTCCAGGAGACGGAGACATTGGAAGACGAAAGAGATCGATTGCAGAAGGAAATCCAGCACCTCCAGCGTCAGAGGTCACAACTGGAAGACCTGCTCGGTACTCACGCACCGCGATGTCAAAGCAGACAGCAGCTCATTAATAGTCATCACGTGATGGACATCCCACCAATCAAATCGGAGAAGTGCGACGATTTCTACAACATGGCCGACACGGGTCTTCGCCGAGCGCCCTACAACTACTCGCAGCCGGCAACAACATTTCAGAGCTGTAGTCGACCTGACTCGCTGCCTCTGTCGCATCGACCCCCACATCAAACGACGTCCATGACCCTCTTGAACCTCCCAAATGTGGCCAATTCAACCTCATCGAACATTGCGGGTATCGCCAACCTCGGTCTCGACTGTATGCTTGACGGTCATACGGGTCTTTCGCCAATAACAGGGGCGCCATCCGGCTGTGATCACGTGGTTCGTACTCCTATCGATTGTGGCGCACACAGCGGTGGCTATTCGCCAACTACACTCATGACCCTGTGAACCAACAACGGTATCGGAAATCTCCAGAAATTCTAATTTTTGTCAATTTGTCTGCAATTTTAATCTGTAGCAGCGTACTGCAATCATAAACTGATTATTATTGTTAAATTGTTTATTTGAACTAACGACGACGATCTCTGTGGTCGAAAGTTATCAGGGAAAGGATCGCAATGACTGAAGCCTATCCAGTTTCGGTCACTGACATGATTGAAAAACGCAAATTTGCGCAAATAATGTAATATGATGATAATTTAGACTTAAAATGTCATGTCACTAGAGTGTTCATCCATGATTAGACCAATTGCATATTATAAGAGACTAGAGAAGAAAATGGGATGTAAAACTAATTATGTAAACTTGTACAAGTCAGCCTCAATTTGGTAGGGTTTGGACCAAAACTATGCAAAGAATCACGGTTTGTATATTATTAAAATAGGCCTATATGTCTAATACTACTCATGCCATCATCGTCGGTATACGTTGGCAAGTCTTTAAAGTTTAGTGAGACCAGCAAATATTCGACCAAAATGGCAAATAGGTCTATACACCGATAGCCAGCTACTGAATTTGCAGTAGGCTATTTAAAATGCGAACTTGATCTATTCTTTGGCAAGTGAATAATGACTACCCACTTATTTGTGGCTATGACTTCGGATGACCTGTTTGGCTTGCCCGTCATATTTAACCCCGGAAGGTGAAATGTTCAAGGGGTTTCAATTTCCCTAGGCTATATCAAAACCTTAAAATTTCATAATAGGGGATATCTCGGAATTTATATTACGGATCGAGTTGACTTACTGAAAGGCAATAATGTGAAAGCAATTATGTCAACCTAGGCTACATAAGTCAATTTAAAAAGTTAAACTTGATTCTTTGCAAAGCTATACATGTACACATGGAAAAATTCGGACGGTGTGTAATGTAACGTAATGTACTGTTGTGCAAGGCTTGTTTTTCGTTAAAGCTCTCAACAAATCTTTAGTTGTTTTGTATTTATTGTTCACTCTGGAATAGACAATTTAATATACAAACAGACATTGAGAAATATATTTTAATTTTTATATATTCTTTTGTACAATTGTGTTGAAAATGCTTGGAGATTTCTGTTTTCCTATTGAAAGTAACTAGTAGCGGAGACCGAAAGATATGAGATTTCAAGTTAGACCTAGATGACGTCAAAGAGTGAAATGAGCTGAACTGGGCAGCGAATCCCAAAGTACTGAACCAGTTGACCAGTTTACCAGAATGCTTACGAGTTGAAAATGTTGAGCAACAAAAGCTAGAGTAGCATGAATAAACAAGTCACATAATTACAGATAGTTAATAACTGGAGGACACAGTAGCGAAGAGGCGGATGAATGCTGATGTAGATGTACTAATATTAATGGCAAAAAGTCAGACATTAATGCGATTCTCATGTCGTCAGTAATTGGTTTAGTAATAGATGTACTTACGTACTTACTTATATGATATTGTTTTTATTTTTGCTACACCCAACGAGGTAATAGAAGAACGGGTTTCACCCCAGAAGTGAGAACAATTTAAATTGTCATTGTAGTAGTAAAATTACAATTTCATCTACTGCCAGATTTAGCTTTTTAAAAATTCTATTGGCGATAAAATTATACGGAACATAATATTATTAGTAGGCATGCACAACAGTGCAAAGAGATCGGGAGGAGGAGTCAATAGTCGCACTCGCATACGCGTAGAGTCGGAACAAAGGATTCCATAGATGGCATATCATGTTCTTAGTCTCTGGATGAAGCTGGTCAATTGTGTGGAGCAAAGGGTGCTTTGTTGTTCTTTCCAGTCTACCTCCAACATTAAACTGTGTTGTCCAAAGTCATGCTCATTGTTTTGTACTCTTTATATTGGCAAAGTATGTGAGATCCGTTGCCTTTATACTCAGACAATTGATTGTAAACAACTTTTGACGTAAGATATTGTTATGCTGACTTAATCCATGATAGATCTTTCTTTGTCGCATTGAGCGCATTATATTATAGAGGCTATGCATAGCTATTCTGAATTTTATTGGACGACAAGTCATTTAGCCTAATGCATGCATTTGACGATCACTGCGCTACTGATACGCTGACTGTAGTTGAGACTAAATTGAATTCTTCACCATCGCCAGGAGATTCACTTAGGCTTATATATAGAACTATTCGTATGAATAACCTAAACTACAAACTTCACTCGGAATCATCTATTTCGTCCGTTTAACGATAAGAGCGAGCTTAATGGCGCCTAAAGTTTTATCGACATCTGCCGTCAAAAGTGAGAGTGAAATACGTGTGTGGCAACGCTTCTCACAGAAAAATAAATGCTCATGCTATTTAATTAGATTACTGTTATTTAGCGTATTATATAGGTTTCATTTGGTTTAGACAAGAAAAAGGTCATTCCTTTTCAATACTCGTCTACATAAGTTGTGTTTTTTGAGCCATTCGAATGGGGTCTAAAAAAGCAAATATATATATATATATTATGTCGTGTACACCACGTTTCTTGGAGAACAATATGCTCGGGCTGCCTCTGAGTAGGAGTGGACTCGAAGAGGCGGTATATAAATAAATAAATAAATAAATAAATAAATAAATAAATAAAAAAAACGACAATACCTAACTGCATTGCGTGTGTTTATTGAAAAAGAAAGACATGGTAATGGTCTTTTATAGCTACCGATATATAATGTTAGCTTTTAATCCATTCATGCGTAGTTTTAAATCAGGTATTTGCCAGACAAAACTGTCTGCAGACGGAGTGGCGGAATATGAAAACCCTTATAATTGATCTGCTGCTTTGCCTAAAATGTTTGTCGACGCGAATCCTGACCTCAAATGTATCGTATTCTATTGTTGATTAATGTTGTCGTTTAGTGTCTGCAACACTGAGACTTTATTGTACACAATCTGTGGCTTATAACTATGGATGACAACAATGCATTATGCATAGCCTCTTAGCTCGACTCATGTGACACTGCCAAGATTAATTAAGCTGAATTAATTAGGCTTAGTTTGTGTCGTCAAAATGCACAAGGAAACATAACAGGGTCATTCAGTAGCTAACGCCTTGTAATTGGGCATATCATTTAATCACACAAAATCAATATTGTTATTAGATGGAAAGTTGACGGTCTGTTAAATATGGCCGACCATGAATGTTGCAGCCACTCGAGCAACAATCTATTATTATTGGTCTGTTGACAAGTAAGTACCAGCGCCTCTTGGGAGGTTAACATGACGTCCTGCAGTCCTTGAATAGCTGCATTTGTATTTGCCATTAGTAGCTCTCTGCTTTCTCTTGCTTGCAAGAAGCTTCCGCTGAAATCTGTACGGTAGATGTTTGACCTTTCTTTTTCGCCACTATATTTATCTTTACGTGATAAAATACGACTATTGATATGTTCTCTATGCAACTTTCAACTTATTTTGCATTTTTATCTTTGTTGACACGGACTATGGCTGACCTGTTCTGCTTACAGAATAACTCGTCAGAGGAAATTCAATGTTTGGCTCTTCTTGTTAGATGAAATTTGCTTTACAATGTCTTTTTATTGTGAATCTATAATAAACGTCTGATGTAATTAATGTCTGCGTATACATGTACCTACTGATCAAAACTTTTGTGCATTGACTTGATTGACTGGTAGCTTGAGATTTCTATCTTGCTGTGTTCTAATGTGCCTTCACGAATATAAGTGCTATATAATCCGCTCAGCCACATGCACATTTGTATATACTATTGTTAGACAATTTGCCTATAGCATAGTCCACAATGTAGTCATATCAGCAATTCGCGTTCTAATATTTTTCATTAGAATTTCAGATGATTTGTGACGAGACCAAGCTTATCATTGCATTTAAAAGAATAATATGCCTACATGTGTTTGTGGAGTATCTCGTATACAATTTTCTAGCTATATAAATGATAACTATTGTTAGTCTTTTGTCATTTTCATTTTCTGCATTTTTTAAAAGTGTGTCGCAAAAGATCGACTCTAAGTTTATTGTCTTACACTTTTTTGATTCAGCAGAACACGCGGGTCGGCTCGCTAAAAGTGCTGTAACTTTTGTTGCGTTTGAAATATTTTGATAAAATTTGGTCGTTATATGTAGATATGAATTAGCTTCAAGCCAGTGCATACTTTTTTTTCGAAATATTAGCAACAGAACATAGGGGTATCATTTTTTCACCTTGTATATACCAAATTGGTACATCTGTGTTTAACAAGGTAGTGCGGTGATATCAGTCAGGTGAAGTGGAAAACCATTATATAGCATACAATTTCCGCCATTTTGCCATCTATCAACCAAAAGTTATTACAATTTATGAAGATTTGACGAAGTTCTAACAGAAACAGTTTTGCACAGATTTTGGGGGGACACGGTGTATAACGTCAGCGCATTCATTCATTGCAAATGAAGTCGTTTAGATTATGACTTTTTTTATTAGACTTTTGTAGTCTTTGAATTAGCTGATAATGCCAGAACTAAAAAAATTATGAATCGAAGTGTTGAGATTGGTAGCTTAGAGATCTATTCGCTTGGGGGAGACGATACAGACATGTAGCAAATCACTTCCTGCCTGACCTCCCGGATCTTGACCCCCTGCCTGACTATTCTGATTTGACTAAGCGCCTGTGAATAAGCTGGTTCCCGCGACTCCGCTTTTGTGGGCGCTATAGAAGTCTCGAGTTACGATACGATACGACACTATTCCTTTTCACTGTTCTCTGAGAAATGATGAAGCGGTTAAAAGCACACTGAGCAATGAGCATCATGGTCAATCCCGCCCTGCCAGTGGCTGAAACTTCCACAGTGCTGATAGACAAGGTAAGATAATACAAATACCTCAAAATTTCTCAATGCCACACAAAAATCACGTCAAGGACACCAGCTTGTTCACCGGCGATATGCCAAATCAAGTCCTAATTGTCCTCTATAGCCAAACTCCTTGTCCGTTCCGGTGTCAGGTCAAAATCTGGGAAGGTCAAGCCGAGGAAACAACAGGACGCTTCGGTGGAAATCGGTGATGATGGTGTGCGATTGTGCGTGTGCTATTTGGCGGTGAAGGAATGGAATCGGTGAATGATGGCGTGAGTGAAAGGAGGATGCAGAGGAGAGAACAAGCAGCGCAGACGTGAAACACATGTGAAGAAGGAGGATGAACGATGGTCATCTTACTCTTCTGAAATCGATAGTAAAGACGAATAATTACGGTTAAAGCATGTTCTAAAAATTTCAGGAAGTTAAATATTATAGCAGCAATCGTTCTATTGACATGAATATTATAAGTGAATTTATGGGAAAGAATTTTAAAACGAAATATAGGCCTACTCAATCATGCGCCTGATTATTTGTACATCTCATCAATAATAATTATTATTGATCACTATTATATAAGTTATCATCATCATCAAAAACCTAACGGTGCTCAGGATCAAGACTCTCAACGACCTTCGAACTGTCTTTGATGGGTAACTAATTAATTATAAACTAGTTATTTATCTAATTAATTTGAATGATTGCTAATTCTAATTCTAATTAATTGATTACCAAAATCTTGCTAATTCAAATTAGGCCTACAATTCTAATTAAAATTTTATAACTAGCGTCATAATTACCTTGACTAAATATTGTCTCATAATTTCGATTTTGTTATGAATACAAATATTTCGCCAGCTCGAAGTCTTCAGATACATTAGACAAATAGTTTAAAATGTATGTATTCGCCGTTAGGCCAAATTGAATATTAATTTTGTGTGATAAATGATATGCCCAATTACAAGGCTTTAGCTACTGAATGACCCTGTTATGTTTCCTTTTTGCATTTTGACGACATAAACTAAGTCTAATTAATTAGTTGAATTTTAATTCTAATTCAAATTAACTGGCTCTTCTAAAAATGCAAATTCTAATTCCAATTCTAATTATGAAAATGGTACTAAAGCTAATTAATTGGATACAAAAACCTCAATTACCCATCATTGCGGGTTGGATCATAAGTCCAACAGGTTCTGGAGCCAATTAGGTGGAGGTGCTGAGCAGGTTTTGGAGCCATTACCATTAGCACTACCATTACTTCTCTTCACGCCCAGAGGTATCATACACACACGGTCGCAAACGCATCGACGATCTCTCGCCGCCTTCTCTATATTTGCAGTTATTAAAGGTAACCAACGAGGACTGCAATGATCCAGACAAGAAACAAAAATAGAAACAGTCACTACAGTGTTGAGTATATGAGGCTGATAACGACAATGATTATACTATGCTAGTTCTACGTCCACTGATAAGTATTTATACCGCCGGAACTTCCAATGAAACTACTGTTTGTTATAGGCTACTGCCAATACTATTGTAATTATTAGATGCTATTGTTATAGCACACTCACATTCAGATTTAGTAATCGTAATCTTAATTTCAACATTTATAGAGCGCTATACTCGGAGGCCAATTCTCGAGCGAGTATGCAGGGTGCTGCATGGGACCCACTTTACGTATAAAGTCCTCTACACTACAACCGACACATTTGAAAGAGTTTTAGGGTTTAAACTTGGACAACGAAGACAGGCGGAAGATTAGAGAAGGGCCCTTGATCCGCTTGACTGCACCTACCCTACAAACACCACCAGAAGGGGCCCTTGTGGCATTTAGCCGGTTATCTGGTTAGGTATTCTTCCAGGTGTTGACCCTGGGGTGCACAAGGGCCCCGTCTGGGAACACCGTATCGTTGCGCCATCTACAGGTAATTTCTGTTTATTATACAGCCGCCATTTTCTATGTCAGTTTGAATGGACAGATCGTGGTTTGTTTGTGTGAAAGGTAAGATTACGTTATTATATCCATTAATATCAACATTAGACTAAATTTAGTGTAAATGGCTTCTAATTGTGCTTTAGTCAAAGCATGAAACACGACGACAAACTAGCTTAGTCAGACATAAACTAGGTCACCACGCACGCGATATGAACAATGGACAAATCGTCTACAGTGGAAGATTTGATATTAATACGAGCTGTGAAGGTTGGTTGGTACCAGAGTATGGTTCTGAGGGTCGGTTATAGTTATTGAATTGGTCAGGATGGCATAATTGCTATATTGGGGACGCCTTACTGGTAATCTATCGTTTTAGCTACATTAATTGTCTCCTGTGTACTTCCTCTATTGTTTTAGCAGAAATAATTATTTCATAAATTAATTCTAAAGGCCCTATTTAAAAAAAATTATATATCTGGAATTATGGAGGGAAATGTTAATAATAGAAGCAAAGTTGGACAAGGAATAAAGTTGTCAATAATAAAACTAGAAGTGGGATGAAAATATCTGTAGTGAAACAGATGCTGGAATGGTAAACCTAAAGTATTGGGGACCGTACAATTTGGGGAGGGTATAACTTGAACTTGTCCTATAATATGGTTATATATATATTCGTTTATTGACAAAATGGAATGATACATTGGTGTCAATCCGAGTTTCCGAAATCCAATTTCAGCCGATTTGGTCCTGAGCTCTGCACAGGGTCTACAAACACCTTGCTATGCCACTGCTCAACATAACTTTTTAAATATGAGTAATCCCA